>CM064499.1:6160150-6420150 GCA_032716605.1 Paralithodes platypus | reverse complement strand
GGTATATATGTGACCCATGGGGAGTTTATGGTAATAGGGAGGATATATATGTGACCCATGGGGAGTCTATGGTAAGGGGAGGGTATATATGTGACCCATGGGGAGTTTATGGTAAAGGGAGGATATATATGTGACCCATGGGGAGTTTATGGTAAAGGGAGGATATATATGTGACCCATGGGGAGTTTATGGTAAAGGGAGGATATATATGTGACCCATGGGGAGTTTATGGTAATAGGGAGGGTATATATGTGACCCATGGGGAGTTTATGGTAAAGGGAGGGTATATATGTGACCCATGGGGAGTTTATGGTAAAAGGGAGGGTATATATTATGTGATCCATGGGGAGTTTATGGTAAAGGGAGGATATATATGTGACCCATGGGGAGTTTATGGTAAAGGGAGGATATATATGTGACCCATGGGGAGTTTATGGTAATAGGGAGGGTATATATTATGTGATCCATGGGGAGTTTATGGTAAAGGGAGGATATATATGTGACCCATGGGGAGTTTATGGTAATAGGGAGGGTATATATTATGTGATCCATGGGGAGTTTATGGTAAAGGGAAGGTATATATGTGACCCATGGGGAGTTTATGGTAATAGGGAGGGTATATATGTGACCCATGGGGAGTTTATGGTAAAAGGGAGGGTATATATTATGTGATCCATGGTGAGTTTATGGTAAAGGGAAGGTATATATGTGACCCATGGGGAGTTTATGGTAATAGGGAGGGTATATATGTGACCCATGGGGAGTTTATGGTAAAGGGAGGATATATATGTGACCCATGGGGAGTTTATGGTAATAGTGAGGGTATATATTATGTGATCCATGGGGAGTTTATGGTAAAGGGAGGATATATATGTGACCCATGGGGAGTTTATGGTAATAGGGAGGGTATATATGTGACCCATGGGGAGTTTATGGTAAAGGGAGGATATATATGTGACCCATGGGGAGTTTATGGTAATAGGGAGGGTATATATTATGTGATCCATGGGGAGTTTATGGTAAAGGGAGGATATATATGTGACCCATGGGGAGTTTATGGTAATAGGGAGGGTATATATTATGTGATCCATGGGGAGTTTATGGTAAAGGGAAGGTATATATGTGACCCTTGGGGAGTTTATGGTAAAAGAGAAGGTATCTATAATTATGTGACCCTTGGGTTGTCTATGGTAAAGGGAGGGTATCTATGTGACCTCTGGGTTGTCTATGGTAAAGGGAGGGTATCTATGTGACCCCTGGGTTGTCTGTGGTAAGGGGAGGGTATCTATGTGACCTCTGGGTTGTCTATGGTAAAGGGAGGGTATCTATGTGACCCCTGGGTTGTCTATGGTAAAGGGAGGGTATCTATGTGACCCCTGGGTTGTCTATGGTAAAGGGAGGGTATCTATGTGACCCCTTGGTTGTCTATGGTAAAGGGAGGGTATCTATGTGACCCCTGGGTTGTCTATGGTAAGGGGAGGGAATCTATGTGACCCCTGGGTTGTCTATGGTAAAGGGAGGGTATCTATGTGACCCCTGGGTTGTCTATGGTAAAGGGAGGGTATCTATGTGACCCCTGGGTTGTCTATGGTAAGGGGAGGGTATCTATGTGACCCCTGGGTTGTCTATGGTAAAGGGAGGGTATCTATGTGACCCCTGGGTTGTCTATGGTAAGGGGAGGGTATCTATGTGACCCCTGGGTTGTCTATGGTAAGGGGAGGGTATCTATGTGACCCCTGGGTTGTCTATGGTAAGGGGAGGGTATCTATGTGACCCCTGGGTTGTCTATGGTAAAGGGAGGGTATCTATGTGACCCCTGGGTTGTCTATGGTAAAGGGAGGGTATCTATGTGAACCCTGGGTTGTCTATGGTAAGGGAAGGGTATCTATGTGACCCGTGGGGAGTCTATGGTAAGGGGAGGGTATATATGTGACCCTTGGTTAGTCTGTAAGAAGCTTCTGGTTGTCTGTGACCTCGTAGGTATCCAGAAAAGAAGTAAGAGGTATATTAACCCGTCTGTATTAAGGGGGTCTCTAGGTTTAGTTTTTAGGATGCCCTAATAAGGGTGGGGGGGGGGGGTATGGACTTGCAGCCATTCTATGCAGTAAAGCCTTGCTATGGCACTGTAGAGGCTGGTGTGATTGCGTACACTGCAGGTGCAGATGCTGCAGGAGGACTGTGTTGAGTCTTGCTAAGGCACTGTTAGCACCATGCCAAAATCAGCCAGTGATGTTATGATGGGGCAGTGCTGTGGCAGGAATTTGTTGTATTAAACATTCAGCAGAAATGAAACCCTGTCTAAGCCGTTGTAATTATAAATGACGCATAGCCATTGTAGGCCTATTTATGTATAAATACAAATTACCAGGGAGAAGAAGGGTTAAGAGTGCATGACCCCAGTGCATTGTAGGTGGTAAAGCCTTCGTCCGAGGTACCCTTTAAAGTCTATAACGAAAACAATGTACATGTAACATAAAGACTGTCTAGAAGGAGGTGGTGATGGGGGGTGTATATTATACAGCATGTGGTTACAAGGGTGACGACGGGGGGAAGGGGGGTATATACAGTATATTCCCCCAGGGGTGTCCAGAGGGTATGAGTGGGGGTATATATGACCCAAAGGATGCCCTACAGCTGGGGTATATAAGGCCTAAGGGGTGTCTCTAGCCTCGGGTTTATGTTATGGCCACAGGGTATGAGGTGTGGCTTGATACTATGTACCCCCAAGGGTCACTTGGGGTAAGGGTACCTTTAGTATATGGTAATCGGACACCTCTTCACACCACATACTTTCCAAGCGTTTGGCTATAGCTGGGATAGGTTATGTGGTATAACACTAAATATTTGTTATAGCCCTTCAATAATTATCAAAGTATATTATATATATATATTTTGTTTTGTTAGGTTAACTTTTAGTAGTTCAGTTAAATTAGGCAAAATAGAGTACTGTCTAGTTATATTGGTCCTAGATAGATTATATTAGATAGAGGCAAGCAAAGATAATTTAGTTTAAGTTTAGTTAGACTGGGTTAGAATTGACTAGGTTTGATTAAATATGGCTAGGCCACTTAGTGCATATTGTCCCGTGACTTCCTTCATTCCACTTTCCCATATTGCTTTATTTCTATAATCGATGGGCTCACACACCCATTTTGTTAATTTAGTTATTTAATTTAGGTTAGATAATTTAATTAGATATTTGGGTCAGGTTGTATTCTGTAAAGATACTAGGTTAAATTAGATTTAGTTAGGTATCTATGATTTAGTTAAGTTTACTTAGACTGAGTTTGATATGGTTAATTTAGGCAGCAGGAACATTTGTCGGCCAGAGTGGACAGAAGGGTGCTGAGCTGGTATGGGCATTTTGAACGAATGGAAGATGAAAGGCTTACAAAGAGAATATGTGAGTCAGATACAAGGGGAAATAGAAGGGCAGGGAGACTCCCATTGAGATGGAGAGACTGTGTAAGACAAGCTTTGGATGATAGAGGAATGACTATAGATCAGGCAAGGGAAGTGGTAATAAACAGGAATGAATGGAGAATGCTTGTGAATAGATAAGTGAACACGTGGTCATTTGGGGGAAGGAGTTGGGCGCAAGTTGGACTAGATAATAGTCCATCAGGCGCCTGGCCCGGGGTGCGCCTGGAAGTGTGGTGGGCGGGCTTGTGGTTTCGGTCACATAAATCTCTGCTGCATGTCTGCCTGCTGAGATCGGAACCACTCCGGGTGGTCGGGGGACGGGGGAGTGCTGGAGGGACCTTGGTGACCCTGGTCTCTGGGTCTTCTCCTGGATGACCTAGATGTGTGCAAATTTGTATTTTGTTTGTGTGTGTTTAATGTTTTCTGTTGTGTTGTCCCTATTCGGGCTCTGTCTTAAGTCCCCCCCCCCCCACGAAATAAAATAGGAAAAGTGGGGATTAGGCCTGAGTATATGGATAGATAAATTTTTGGTTAAGTTCAGTTAGATTAGGTTAAATTAGATGAATGTAAAATTGATTACTTGTTTCATTTACCCATGTACTTCCATTCACAACTTACTTTCCTATTATTTGGTTCAATCCAATTAATGCAAGCACTTATCTAATCCCTATTACCTGAAGGGTCACGAGTCTGGGGGAGTGGGGGCTGTTGTGGGCGGTGGGGGTGGGGGAAGGGCAGGAGAAAGACTAGAAGGGGGATAGTATTCTTCAGTCTCTTTGAATCAAGAGGTAATGGCGCAAGAAAAGAAAGAGAGAGAGAGAGAGAGAGAGAGAGAGAGAGAGAGAGAGAGAGGGGGGGGGGGGGGAATTACAATGCAGGTGAGATAGTGATCACACCTGTCCTCTTTCTCTAGATTTTAGTGGAGAGAGAGAGAGCATTGGTCGCATGACTTTTGATAATTCTAATACTACAACATGACCAAGAAGTACTAAACCCGTTCTGGCCCTCTAGCCCATTAAGATGAGTGACCTTTGTACAAGACTGTCAGGCATTAACTTACACCAATTAGTAGTGACATAACTTTACCATAGTCACCTAACACTCTCATTAGTAGGTCGCCTTTATTCCACATTCCACTATATTCAGGCTAGCATTAGGCGACTCTATTCATATTTGCATGGCCCTCTAATAATTAAAGAGGTAAATATATATCTCAATTATTCTCTGACTCCCATTTTCTCCTTAGCTAAATAAAATCGTCCACTGATAGCTAGCAATATATATATATAGATATATATATATATATATATATATAGATATATATATATATATATATATATATATATATATATATATATACAGTGTATATATATATATATATATATATATATATATATATATATATATATATATATATATATATATATATACTGTATATGATAAAATAAAAAGAGCTAGAAATAGATGTCCAGACCGTCAGATCATAGATTGAAACAGCTTGTAGTTTGACATCTGACCCTTTCCGTGAGGTCTATCCTCATAGTATTAGATAGTTATGTATCTTATTAATAATATACACATGAGGTATGATCACTATGTATTTTCTTTGTTTTTTGTTTTTTTGTTTTATAATAATTATTGTATATATGTATGTTTATGTATGTATACAGTATATGTGTGTGTGTGTATGTATATGTGTGTTTATATATAATTTATATACTGTTTAGTTGTGAGGGGGATATGCCAGGTGTGGGCTATTCGGCTTTCTACAGACTCCTTTTATCCTTATGTTGATCAGACCATTTTGGGAAGGTCAGTCCCCAGGGTCCATAGTATTAGTGAGTTGGGCCTATAATTCGGCCTTATAATTAGGGTTGGGTGTGGGAAGGATCTGCCTTGTGTGACCAATCGGCTTTCTGCAGACTCCCATTTTTCTTTTGTTCTTTATATGTAATTTTTGTTGGTATCTATATAATGTATGTGTGTATACAGTATGCATGTATATGTGTATGTATATGTAATAATATGTATTTCTACAGGTATATGTAATTCTTCATATTTACATAAGTTACGATAACAGTTTGAAAGGGATCTGCAAGTTCATTGATGTGTATCAAATTGTGTATATGATTAGATTGTATTGTTAGGCTTATTTCAATGTATATGCATATTTTTATAAGTATATATAATTTGTAAGACATTTATTTTGTATATAAAATAAGTATGTTCCTTAAAATATGGCAACAGGCAGTAGGATGGCAACACTTTTTGTATTTATATGCTAGTTAGCAACTCAAAGATGATTTAGGACGGGTATTTGAGCCTCACTCTCCCCCTGTTTTCTTGTATTACCCTGAAGATGTCTTGAGAGAATAGACGAAAGCTTGGTGTTCCATTGTTTCAATTTTCCTAGCGAGTTTTACTACACAATTTGATCACACGTATTTGTGATTTTACCTCCATATATATATATATATATATGTACTGTATATATACCGTATATATATCAATCAATCAAACAATTAACACATTTTATTTTGTAATAAATTACATACGGTATATTGAGGAAGCAGGTGGACAGTACTCATAATCTCCCAAATTAGAGTAATAGTAACTATGTATTTTAGGATTCAGAAATAATTACTTATGAAGGTTAAGAAATAGCTTGAAGTTAAATTTATACATGATAATACAAAGCAATACTATATAAGAGAACAAACAATTCATTGAGAACAATGATAAGTCCAGATAAAAGCAATATATTAAACATGATAATAATAGTATTAACCCTTAAAAGGCGGCGCCCGGCTATTGTCGAGTGAAATAAATGTGGCCTATGTGGCGGGGCCCGGTTATTGTCGCATGCAATTTTGAGCACGTAATGTGCTCTGAGAGAGAGCGGAGCGGTGGGAGGAGCGTAGGTTACCTCATGACCGCTCGCCACGGTGGCCGTGGAGCTACTGAGATGTACTCCTTTGTACTCCACCCTCTCTCACTCGTTTCACACATAATAATGTAAGGAAATTACCGTATTTTAGCGATTTTCCGCTTCGGTTGCACGATCGTTGCAAGACAACCAGTGATCGTAGAAGGATGGTTCTGGTGTCATTGGAAAGCTCTTTAACGCCCTTTCAGGGATACATACTTGTATTACGCTCTGGCTCTTGTTGATGCATGAAAACGAGCACGGAAACAAGCTCGTTTACGGTAAAACCCCCCGCTGGGCGGAACAGTCAAATATAAACACTCTTTGAGTGTTAATATAAAGAAACTATGCAAATATGTATAGTAGCATGAAATTAGTAACACGTTTTGTTATACCAGGTTTTAGGATTGGAATTGGTAGGTTCTACTTAACTGGAGAAGTCAAAATCACACAACACATGCATAGAAGAAATAAAGGATACATATAACACTGAGTATAATCATGAAGAGTATTTATTTAATTACTCCTAGGTTTAAGAATACTAATTAATATACATGGATAAATGGTTTACAAAAGATATGAACTTTCCTAGCACGGCGAGGAACTGCAACGAGATCAGGAATCAAATAGCTGTATTTACCTCTGAGTTTACTTACAAACAATAAATGGAACTCTCACAAGAATCTATGATATATTAGACAAAGTGAATAGTATTGGACTCTAACTTACTTAGGCACCTTCGCACTGGTGAGAATTTAGGCAGAGTCAATATGTGAGGACTCTAACTTATTTAGGTACCTTCGCACAGGTGAGAATTAAGGCAGAGTCTTTATGTGTGGACTCTTATTAAGGTACCTTCGCACAGGTGAGAATTTAGGCAGAGTCAATATGTGTGGAGTATTAACTATTTATACCTTATTTCTGGGTATGGCTTTATTGTGAGTTTTCAATATTTACTCCTAAGCTAACACTTGGAGTTGAAGCGGTGAGGAGTTGAGATAACAGCAAGGGGGTGTCTTCTGATTCTCCGTTGGGCTGTCCAGGTTGGCCAGTCGTGTGGATAAGTTGTTTGGGATACAGATGGATTAGCTGGTTTTAGATCTTGAATGAAAGTTCCTTAACACCATAAGAGCGGCCTAGGCGGTAATTTCTATGTACCGCCCAGCGATTTTTTTTTACCCTAAATAGGGTTGTTTCCGTGCTCATTTTCATGCATAAACAAGACCCAGGACGTAAAACAAGTATCTATCCCTGAAAAGGCATAAACAGAGCTTTCCAATGACACCTGAACCATCCTTGTATGACCACTGGTTCTCTTGCAACGATCGTGCAACACGAGTGCAAAAAAACCTAAAATAAGGTAATTTCCGTACATAATTCCCTGTGTAGCGAGTGAGAAGACGGGGAGGAAGTTAGAATACAGTTCAGTACACCCGCGGTGGTCGTGGGGAGCGGTCATAAGGTTACTACGCTCGTCCCACCGCTCAGCTCTCTCTCTCAGCAACATTACGTGCTGAAAATGGCACTCGACAGCTGTCGTGCACCGCCACATAGTCCAAATTTATTTCACTCGACATATGTTGCGCGCCGCCGATAAGAGGTTAATGTCATGACACCGGGCACTTTCATCGGACGAACGCGAGTGGTTTTAGCTGGACATGTCCTGGGCTAAAGTTACTCGACTATCCTGATCGTCATGCTAATCGTTGGTGAAGTTCCGTTTCGGTACTCTTGACTTGGGGTCTTTAACTCGGCAGCTGCGGGGAGACTCTTAAGAGGTTTTATTGGGCGACTGCGGGGAGACTCTTTTTTTTTTTTACATTAAGGGTTATTAAAGTGAACATGAACCCGAAAAGCGAGGGTAGAATAGCGCACTCAACGACCGCTACGCGGCGCTGAGGACCAACCACCCCGAAGTAAACAATATATTTCAACACGTCTCCAGCACTAAGCGCACACCAAAAACACGCTATAAATATGAAAAAGTGTTGCCTACATCACTGAAACGTCCTTCTAAAACCTCAACAGCCTGAAAAGGCTCACACTCACTTAGTTGAAGCGAAGGGGCAGGCAAAAACAGGCACTCGCGGAACACAGAAAAAGGCGTGTCATCGACGGCGTGCGCGAAGAGACTGATACTGCTATATGTACTGGTGCAGGCTCATAGAAAATGGAGCATGGCTAAGAGGAGAGCAGCTAGATTAATTGGGTAACTATAACTATTTTTTCTCTCCTTCGCTATCCTAATTTCTTTTCCTTCTTTAGTCGTCTCGGGGTGTGTACAACGTGCCTAGTAGTGAATTGAGGTGCAACTCTAGAGGTTATTAGTACTTCGCGTTAGTACCGATAAATCGCCCCGCTGTGGTAGAGGCTGAGATCTTAAGCCCTACGTTGGAAACGTAGAGACTGCTACAAGATTGTCTTATATGACAGTTAACCTCTTCTGTATCGGCGACGTCTTCTTAATTATGTTCTAACTATATATACTGTATTTAGACAATTTTGTGCAGCTTAAGAAGGATCTGTCGTAGTAAAAAGGGTTAAGGGAGATAGTTCGAAGCCTGTTACTTGGGACATAATGATTATTTACTCCTTCTGTACCGGCGCTGTCCTTGTAACTTTATTCTGGCTACTATTAGACGATTTTACCGAGTTTAAAAAGAGCCTCCAGCAATTAACATAACAGGCTTTGAACTATCTCACTTAAGCCTTTTTACTAGCACAGATCTTTCTTAAACTTCTCAAAATCGTCTAAATATAACTAGAGTAAAATTAAAATGACGTCGCCTATCGATATGTTGTTAGCCCTTTCTTTATATCATAGAACATGTGTTTTACTTCATTCATGTTAATATCAGACTATTTTTTCGACTTAATTAAAGAACGATATGTCAGTCAGTCAGTAGTCAGTAGCCAGCACTTCTTTCCAAATAGGGTAGGGAGGATCAACCCCTGGAAGTTGAGACTGGGAATCTCACTGACAGAATCTGTGCCTACTTCTGGATCAGCAAACCTTAAAGAACAATTTTTTTTTCTATGTGATTGAGGGAGGCAAAAGGCAGAACTGCCTATAGCGAGTGGCTCCCCCATAGTTGAAAGAGTGACAGGGCCAAAATCAAGGGACATTCAAGCCAAAATGCCTGGACACACGGAGTTTGAAGCAATTTAAATCATAGGAAGAGGGAAAGACTGATTCTGGGAGAGAGTTCCAGAGCTCAGCTGTTGAGTAGAAGAAAGTTTGAGAGTAACGTTTCACTCTCGGGTTGGAGAGTTGCACAGAGTAGGGGTGGGATAGAGTTGCAAGACGGGTACCACATGCCCTACGTAAAGGAGGTGGTATACACTGGGAAAGCTCTGAGGAACACTGATTATTATAGTAGCGATAGAATAGCGAGAGAGATGCAACATTGCGGCGGAGAGAGAGATTGCAGTGAGTTGGTGAGTGAACGGGAGTTAATGATACGAAAGGCCTTCCTTTCAACTTTGTCTAGGAGAGCGGTGTGAGAGGCCTAAAAGAAAACTTTTAAAAGGCCCCAGTAGCACTAGATTTTGTTTGTTTTCTACTCCATACCTCATATCACTTCTCCACATCTGTCAAAGTCCCCTACTTCCCCCCTTCCCCCCCTTCAATTATCACCTATTTTTTTTTTATTCCCGTAATTATCGGTTTATTTAACGCGCCAAAAATCCCCACCCGGTTCCCAGGTGGAAAGGGAGGGTGTGGAAGGAGGAGAGAGAGAGAGTAGTAGCCCAGACTACCTCCAGTCTCTCACCAGAGCTCGTGGAGGGAGGGTGTACTCTCGCTCCCTGTCAATTTCATGAATGAACTACTCTGCAATATTTCATGTTTATTACCCCCCAAACACTATTCCCACTTGTTTTATTGTTGTAACATGTTATTATCTTCATATTAAACGTAAAATAGGCGCATATGGATAAGTATAAGTTATATTTATGGTAAATTAACGATTTTAGTGAGGAATGTATCTAAATACCTACGCACAGGGGTATGGTGTATACTACAGGGGCTGTGCAGCTGAGAGGTTAATATGATGTCTGATGTCATGACACAGTGACGTATCGGGCTAACGCGAGGAGACAGTAAGGTCATGACCATTACTAATTTCTTTGGTCTACCACTGACTGTTATAGGAGGTTCTAAGAACTCAGGGGCGGTGTTTAAACCTTTTAATTGCAAGTGTCCGCTACCATGGTGTTGGACAGATGCACTTAGGACTTCTATATGCCGAGTGCTGGTATTAGCGGTTTATGGCAGAGCCCTAAACTAGTCGAATGACCTTGCCATGACAAGTATCTCTCGGTAGTTTTTAGAGTGCGGATTTAGTAGAAGTAAGGGGGGGACATGTCCGCGAGTTTATACTTCTAGTACTAAAAGTGCAGCCTATTGGGGATCTTAATGTTTTCCCTATACCATGGTATAAGATAACAATAATTCCTCAATAGGTAAAAGAACTCCTCAGACCTATAGAGATATTCGTCATGACTTCAATCTCTCTCTGAATGGGAGGATAATTTTTGAGCTAGATCACTAACATGTCAGTGTTATCAAGACCTAGAATTGCGCCTTGTTCAGGTTTCGTCGGCGTAGTGACGACTTTAGCTGAGAAGTCCCAGGGCAGGTGTGCAGGGGTCAAAAGGTCATAAGTCCAGTAGGGGGAGGATCTAGGGGGATTAGGAGTACCCCTAGGAAGTTCGCGGGTAGGTGAGTCAGCTTTTGGGTGGAAGAGGGGCGCAAGTGGCTTCTCTTTTTATGATGATGTTGGTCCTTCTGCCCCTGACTAAATACTATCTTCTTTCTGGGAGCCTCGTGGTGTTTTGGTGACAATCTTGCCTGGTGTTGTTGGGATGTCCGGTGTTATGGTGGTAATTCTGGCATCTCGTCTGGTGTTAGTAGAGGGTGTATGGGATTTGATGACTTGTTTATCTGCGTAGGTTTTAGTCTGGTAGATATCCCGTACATGTGGTCTTTCTGGTTTGCCGTCTTTTGGTGTTGTTGATGTACTTTTCCTCTCTGCGTGTAGGTCTGGTTTGACGTTCTTGTTTTCGTTTCTTCCGCGGGTTATGTGGGGCAGTTTCGGTATTCGGGGCATCGTGCTTATTTTATTTCTTATGGTTCCCGCCTTTGATGTTGTTGGTTCTGCTGTAGTTCCTCCTTCTCTTTCTTTCTTGGTTCGTTTTCTTAGTTGGTTTGTTTTCTGGCTTGGCTTAGTGTTGGTTTCCCGTTCTCCAGTAGTTTTCCTTTTGTTCGTGGTGTGGGTCTTAGATAATCTGGTTATTTTACTTCCCTCTTGGGAATTATAGGCACGACCTCGTGCCTCCAGCTGGAAACAAAAGGTGTTTCCATGGCAGAAAAAAATTGGGAGGGTGTTGAGGTATGCCCACCAGTCAATTGATAATTGATCAGGAGCATGCTTGGGACTTGTAGTAATGGACAACCATGAGGGTTCTTCTATGATTATGGCTGCGGTCTGAGCTTCGTCGACGTAGCGTATCCTGAAGAACTTTTCCTGGTCGGCGGTCCATTTGATCTTGTTGACGTAAGGCGTGGTGGTATTCATAGTGGCAGAACGTTGGTTTTCGTGAAGGCGGGTAGAGGTGGTAGTTGTTGCGCTGGTGGTGGTATGAGGGCATAATTATGATGACCTGGTCAGTGACCTGAGGGATTTTACTGATTCTTGCGGACGCAAAAGTACTTGGGATTAGGAAGCTGTCAGAATTTGTGTGTGGGAAAGTTGATATTGTGTTTGTTGCTGATGATATTCGGAGTGTTGTAGGCACTAGCGTGTTTGTTGTGTGGTTTGTTTGGTGTGATAGGTAATGGTCAGGGGTTATGTGAGATGCGTGTGTGAAAATAGATGAAAATCGAACAAGGGGTTGTGATAATCGGCCTGATCTAGTGACAAAGTTGGGTCTGGGTGCTGGAATTGGGTTGGTATCGGAGGACGTCGAGGGCGTGGTTGATGGAGGGGTTTGAGGGCAAGGGTTGGGGGTGATAGGTTGAGTGATGAGGTTAGGTTGTATGGTGACGTGGAGAAATGGATGACTTTTGAAGAATGTTTCTGGTAGGTGAGGGTATGGTAGATGGTTAGGGTGAGAGGTTGGGAGGAGCTAGGCGAGGGGTGGTGGTGGGGTTGGGGATTTGGGCTGGTTGGTTGGTAGGAGAGGTTGCGGGTGGTGTTTGAGTGTCCCTTGAGGTAGATGGTAGGTTTGAGGGTGGAGAAGGATGTTGTACTTGGGGTTGTGGGAGGTGGTAGGGTAGAGGTTGAGGTAGGACATGAGGGGTTGGTGTTGGGGGTGGTGATGAGGAGGTAGTCGATTTGTTTGAGGTTGGGGTGGAGGTATGGGGTGGTCGAGGGGTGTGAGTGTGTTTGTTTAGGCGAAGGTGGCGAGGAAGTGGGGGGTGAGGTAGAGGGACGCTTGGTTTGGGGTTGGGTGGTGTGACTTGTTGAGAGTTTGGTGGGGGTGACTTGTGCTGGAGTATTTTTTTTTTTTTTTTAAAGATGGTGTGTGGGACGAGGGTGGGGGTGGGGGCATAGTTTGTAGTGGGTATGAAAGTGTGGTTTGGTTGAGTGCTTGCGTTTTGTTGTGGTTGTCTTGGGTTAATGGGTTGAGTGGGGGGGAGGTTGATAGTGGGGGTGGCGAGGTTAGAGGTTGAGAACTGTGGTCGGTGTAGTTGGCGTTTGGAAATGATGTGGTGGTTTAGGGGTGAATTACGTTGGGTTTCTGAGTAGTAGTTGGTGAAGAGTCAGGTGTCTGGCTAGGTGTTGTAGGAGGCTGTTGGTGGTTGTCCCCATCAATAACCAATGGATGGTAGATCCTCACGAAGCGATTTCGGTATGTCCGAGTCTCTCCGTGATAGTCTACAATAATTTGGTAAGGGTTAGGGACTTTTAACAACTCGTAGGGTCCTACGTATCGAGGACCTAGTTTGTTGACAACTGGTAATTTAGCCACCATAACGGTGTCGCCTATGGCATAGGGGTTGTGAGATGTGGTGGTGTCGCGTTGTACATCCTGACACACTTGTGCCATGTATAGGGTGTTTTAGAGGTGTTGCAGTGGGTCGATGTTGATTTCGGAGGTGGGTGTTTGGGCGAGATGGTGAAATGGGAGTAGTAGAGGGGCGACGCCGTACAAGCGTTCGTGGGGGCTGATGCCGTCCTCTCTAGGGCAGGAATTTCTGCCCCATTGGATCACCTTAATTTGTGCGGGCCAGTCGGTGGTGTTTAAGGCGATGAGGCGTGTTCGTAATTAATTATTAATGGTTCTGTGGCTGCGTTCGCAGATGGAATTTCCCTGTGGCCAGTATGGTGATGAGTGGGCGATTTTTATGCAGCATTTCTGTGTGAAGGCTTTCCAGATGTGTCCTGAGAACTCGGGGGCGTTGTCTGATAGGAGAGTAATAGGTAACATCAAATTGGGAAAAATTTCAGTGGCGAGGACTTCTGCGACGGTGAGGGCGTTGTGGTCTTTTATGGGACAAGCTATTATTAATTTCGAATATACGTCAACGAAAGTGACTATAAAACGTTTTCCGTTGCTCGTGGGGAAAGGGCCCATCACGTTGAGGGAGAGGGTTTGCCAAGGTTTGTTGGCTGAAATTTTTCCGGCTGGTCCAGAAGTCTTACTTCTATCCTTTCCCAATGTAGGCCTACAGGGATTGCAGGCTTCGGTGACACGTTTGGCGATGGTCGATGGGTCCAATACATTTATTGGAAGGTTTTTAACATTTGTGTTTGACCTAAATGTATCCCATTGCCTTCGTGGATGATTATCATTAGGTCTTGGGAGGTGCGGGGGTCGGCGGCGATGTGCCAGGACTCCATATATAGTTGATCACCGACCTGAGGTGGTAAAAGATTTCTTTTGGAATCCATTTGGGCTTTATCTTCTTTCGCCAAGCTTGCAGCAAGATTGGTTCCATGTCCGCAGGTGGTGTTTCTCTTTGTTGGGATACTGGGGTTGAGTTAGTTAGAGCTGCTAAGGTAGATGAGGTGGCGTCGGGTACAGGTAGGCGGGAGAGAGCGTCGGCGTTGGTATGTAATTTACCTGGCTGGTAATGTATTTCGAAGTTGTATTTTTCGAGCTTTTGTCTCTGAGCACCGTATCCATTGTAGGGATTGATGGTCAGTTATGATGTCGACCTTTGTGCCAATTAGGAAGGATCGGAAGTGATTTAAGGCCCAGATGACGCCGAGGCACTCTCTTTTGGTGGCGGCGTAATTTCGTTGGGTGTTATTTGGGGTTGAGCTGGCGCAAGCTATTATATGTTCCTTTCCGTCTTGAACTTGGGCGAGGACTGCAACTATAGCGTATACTGAAACGTCGGTGTATAACCTGAAGGGTTGCCGATAGTCTGGGAACGCTACAGTAGGGGCATTTACTAGTTTGGTCTTAAGGGTGTTAAACGCTTCGTCTCTCTCTGGTGTCCACACGAATTCAGTGTCTTTGTGGGTGAGTTCGTGGAGGGGTTTGGCTATGGTGGCGAAATTTTGTACAAAACATCTGTAATAAGTGGCCAGGCCGAGAAAAGACCGTACTCCTTTAACTATAGTAGGGGTGGTTGGGCGGCTATTGCGGATAGTTTGCGGGGGTCCGGGAAGATAACTTTTTCTGATATTACGTGACCCAGGAAATTCACCGTCTTTCGGGCAATCTCGCATTTAGAGGGTTTAAGGTTTAAACCTGCCTGTCTTATGCGTTGGATCACTTGCCGGAGCCGTTGAAGGTGTTCGAGCCAAGTTTTCGCATACACAATGACGTCGTCTAGGTAGGCTAGACAGGTTTCCCAAGTTAGTCCTCGTAGCATGGATTCCATGAGACGGGAAAATGTGGCAGGATGCACAGACCAAAAGGTAGGACGTTAAACTCGTATAAATGTCCTCTGCTGGTGGAAAAAGCTGCCTTTTGTTGGTGTTCAGGCTGTATGGGAACTTGCCAGTATACGGCTTGGAGGTCGAAGGTGGTGAACCAATTTGAGCCGTGGAGGGAATCTAGCGAGTCATCAATTCGGGGTAATAGTGTTGCATCTTTCACAGTTGTGCCATTTAAACGTCGGTAATCTACGCAAAACCGGGTGGACCCGTCTTTCTTTTTCACCAATACCACGGTGGAAGACCAGGGGCTGACAGAGGGGGTGGCTATCTCGGCATCCAACATTTCCTGGACTTGTCGGTCTTCTTCATGCCGTTGTAGTGAGTTTTTCCTGCGGGAGGGTTGACGTATGGGTGGCCCTGTGGTATGGATAAGATGCTCCTCCATATGAGTCTTTCCTATTTCAGTGGGGGTTTGGGCGAATTCATCGGCGAATTTCTGTAGGACTTGTCTCATTTGGTGTATTTGAAGAGGGTTTAGGGTGTTAGGAAGTAGAGGAAGTTACCTTGTTTGAGGTGGGGTTGACGTCATCGAAGGTTTCGAGGTCCCCAATGATGAGGCCCTGTGGGATCGTCAAAACCTCTTCTGATATATTGGCATTAAAATTGCATTATGTTGGGAGGATATTAATGCGGGTTGAATCCTGCAGCGTTCCATGCAGGTGGTGGGTTATTTTGGGGGTAAGGATCATGTTGTTCTGGGGAAGAGGGTGAAGGGGCACTCACTGTTGATGTCTGGGAGGAATTGATTTGCGTTGGTTAGTTATTGCGGAGCTGATGATGATGGTGGGAGGTGGATGGGGTTGGGGAATTGATGGGGGTTGTTGGGTGACGCTCAGTCTGGATGGGTTGTGAGATGGTGTTGAAATCACTGGGGTGTGGGAGGCGACAGCGGGGGGGAGCGGTAGTTTCGGATGGGTTGTTCAGGGGCGTTGGAGTCGCCGGCTACGGGGGTAGAACATTTTTCTTTTTAGGTAGCATTGAGTGGGAGGCACTGTTTTTTATTTTTTGTTTTTTGGTAGAGGATGAGGTCTCACAGGTTTGTTTAATTTTTGTTAATTGTGGCCGCCTGATTACTCGTGGGGAGGTTACAGGGTGGGTCTTGTTGGGTTCCTCTGGGTCGGATAATTTTTGTTTTGTTTTGAAAAGTGAGGAAGTGCCTGAAGGTGCTGGAGCAGGTCTAGGCCCATATACCCATTATATTGTTGACATTCGGAGTAGAATACTACGAAGGGGTGATGACAGGTGGCGTTTGGTTGGGGAAGGTGGTGATGTGCAGCGGTATGGTCTCTCCTCTAATTTGTAAGGGGGTATCTCCGGCACTGATGAGGTTGGTGGTGACAGTCTTTAGTTTTCCTAACTGCTTTTTATGTTGAACATAAAAAGACTTAAAAGGACATGAACGGGCTGCGCCGGTATCGATCAGGATTCTTATCGGGATGCCTTGAATTTTGACGAGGTGGTAAATGGGTGGTGGTTTGTCGATTGTAGACTCCCCCGCCGAGGCCATGACAGGCTGGGGAGGTTTTAAAAAAACCTGGGGGTTCTCGTCTGAGTCCTCCAGGATTTCTTCCTCTTCTTCTGCAATTTGAGCTATTTCCTCTGTCTCATATTCTTCCTCTATCTCTTCTTCTTCTAATTGTCAAGATTCTTCTTCTGCTGCCGAGACCCGAGGGGTGTTGTTTCGGTTCTTTGCTTGGTCCCGGATGTAATGGAGGGGACAAGTGGAGTTACATGCCCGAAAATCATAGGGGTTGATGGTTACAAGGGGGTGATCTCTAGGTTTATACCTTGACGTGGATTGTTGAGGGAAACGTCCAGGTTGTTTGGCTGATGGATATATCCGGTTTGGGTTGATTTTGCCGGAATTACTGTGGGTGGCCAGGGTTTTAAGGTTGAGGGCGACTTGGGGCTGGTCTGAGGTTATATGCTGGCAATGTCTTTGTCGGTTGCTTGGTTGCGGGTGTGTGGGGAACCTCTTGATGGCCGCTACCGTGGGTGTTTTGGGGCGGCCGGCGAGGAGTTTCCTAATTGTGAGTATGTCCTTCTTGAATCCTGTGCGATCATGGATGGTAACATTTTCTTTTACAAAGGTTGGCAATACTCTGATTAGATGACTAATAGTTTATTGCTTTTGTTGTTCTGGGGTATGTATATGGTATGCGGATTTCACATGCTGGTTTATTGCGGCCAGAGTGGCGTCTATATCCCCGTCACACTTTATTTTGTCAATTTTTGTTTGGGCGACGATGGGGTCCAGTGATGGCCGGATGGCATCGATCATAATGGACCGGAATTGGTCCCAGGTAAGCTCAGGTGTTAACTGGGTGGCTATTAGGGAAACGGATTATTCCAAGTACGTCAATAATACGGCGATTTTCTCGCGGTCTATGTTGTAGGCAAGGTCAAGCACTGGCTTCACCATATCCAGATATGTTTCGATATCGTATATCTCTCCATCATA
Source organism: Paralithodes platypus (assembly GCA_032716605.1). Lineage (NCBI taxonomy): Eukaryota > Metazoa > Arthropoda > Malacostraca > Decapoda > Lithodidae > Paralithodes > Paralithodes platypus. The sequence continues at coordinate 6,402,443 of CM064499.1, read as the reverse complement.
TTTGAGGATGGGAAAGTGGGAGCGATTAACTGCCATACTGACTAATGTTATACAACGCTCTATCTCTTCTATTTTGTGTGCTGAAATGACTTTTTCTTCCCGAATCAAGAACCACCGTCTGCCGCCAATGTTATACCAGGGTTTTAACCAGGTTTTAGGATTGGAATTGGTAGGTTCTACTTAACCCGTACTGTACCGTAGGATACAGTAATAAAAGTCCCCAGCAATCCCAAGCAATGTGGCAAAAATGGCAATAGAGGTCACCTATCCACCTCCAAAGATGAGGCAACACTGGCTCTTGTCACCCATCAGTGGGTCTCATATAAGCTGAGAAGTGTTGCCAACATGGGAGCAGTGCTCAAAAGGTCGTGGTAACTGGTACAGGGTTGTACAGGCAGTTACAAGGAAAGTACATTACTGACATATATATACGGCGCTGGGACTGGGGAGTTCCTTATCTACTGACGTATATATATGGTGCTGGGATTGGAGGGGTTAACTGGAGAAATCAAAATCACACAACACATGCATAAAAGAAATAAAGGATACATATAGTACTGAGTATATTCATGAACAGTATTTATTTAATTACTCCTAGGTTTAACAATACTAATTAATACACACGGATAAATGGTTTACAAAAGATATGAACTTTCCTAGCACGGCGAGGATCTGCAACGAGATCAGGAATCGAATAGCTGTATTTACCTCTGAGTTTACTCACAAACAATAAATGGAACTCTCACAAGAATCTATGATAAATTAGACAAAGCGAATCGTATTGGACTCTAACTTATTTAGGTACCTTCGCACAGGTGAGAATTTATGCAGAGTCAATAGGTGTGGACTCTTACTCATTTAGGTACCTTCGCACTGGTGAGAATCTAGGCAGAGTCAATATGTGTGGACTCTGTCGCTATTAACTATTTATACCTTATTTCTGGGTATGGCTTTATTGTGAGTTTTCAATATTGTCAATATTGTTACTCCTAAGCTAACACTTGGAGCTGAAGTGGTGAGGAAACAGCAAGGGGGGGTCTTCTGATTCTTCATTGGGCTGTCCAGGTTGGCCTGTCGTGTGGATAAATTGTTTGGGATACAGATGGATTAGCTGGTTTTGGATCTTGAATGAAATTTCCTTAATGTCATGACACTGGGCACTTTCATCGAACGAACGAGAGTGGTTTTAGCTGGACATGTCCTGGGCTAAAGTTACTCGACTATCCTGATCGTTATGCTAATCATTGGTGAAGTTCCGTTTCGGTACTCTTGACTTGGGTTTGGGGTCTTTAATATGATCTTATGACACAGTGACAACGTATCGGGCTAACGCGAGGAGACAGTAAGGTCATGACCATTACTAATTTCTTCGATCTGCCACTGACCGTTATAAGAGGTTCAAAGAACTCAGGGGCGGTGTTTAAACCTTTTAATTGCAAGTGTCCGCTACCATGGTGTTGGACAGATGCACTAAGGACTTCTGTATGCCAAGTGCCGGTATTAGCGGTTTCTCGCAGAGCCCTAAACAAGTCGAATGACCTTGCCATGACAAGTATCTCTCGGTAGTCTTTAGAGTGCGGATTTAGTAGACGTAAGCTGGGGACATGTCTGCAAGTTTATATTTCTAGTACTAAAAGTGCAGCCTATTGAGGATCTTAATGTTACTCCCTATACCATGGTATAAGATAACAATAATTCCTCAATAGGGAAAAGGACTCCTCAGACGTATAGAGATATTCGTCATGACTTCAATCTCTCTCTCAATGGGAGGGTAATTTTAGGACTAGACCACTAGCATGTCAGTGTTATCAAGCACTAAAATTGCTTGCCTTATTCAGGTTTCTTCGGAGTAGTGACAACTTTAGGTGAGATGTCCCAGGGCAGGTGTGCGGGGGTCAAAAGGTCATAAGTCCAGTAGGGGGCGGATCTAGGGGGATTAGGAGGACCCCTTAAAATATCGCGGGCAGGTGAGTCAGCTTTTGGGTGGAAGAGGGGCGCAAGAGACTCCTCTTTTTATGATGATGTTGGTTCTTCTGCCCCTGACTAAATACTATCTTCTTTCTAGGAGCCTCGTGGTGTTGTGGTGTTTAGGTGACAGTCTTGCCTGGTGTTGTTGGGATGTCCGGTGTTATGGTGGCAATTCTGGCGTCTCGTCTGGTGTTAGTAGAGGGTGTATGGGATTTGATGACTTGTTTATCTGCGTAGGTTTTAGTCTGGTAGTTATCCCATACATGTGGTCTTTCTGATTTGCCGTCTTTTGGTGTTGTTGATGTACTTTTCCTCTCTGCGTGTAGGTCTGGTTTGACGTTCTTGTTTTCGTTTCTTCCGCGGGTTATGTGGGGCAGTTTCGGTATTCGGGGCATCGTGCTTATTTTATTTCTTATGGTTCCCGCCTTTGGTGTTGTTGGTTCTACTGTAGTTCCTCCTTCGCCTTCTCTCTTTGGTTCGTTTTCTTTGTTGGTTTGTTTTCTGGCTTGGCTTAGTGTTGGTTTCCCGTTCTCCAGTGGTGTTCCTTTTGTTTGTGGTGGGGATCTTAGATAATTTGGTTATTTTACATTTTATATTTAAGTTTTAAAAACAAACATAATTAATGCAAAATTTAAGATATTTTCAATGTTCGAAAATGCAAAGATGCACCGAATATTTCGTACCTGCAAGATAGGTACACACCTACCAAAAATGTTATAATGTACACAGCATATTGATAAAAACAATAACACACCATACTATACCCAGTTAACCCTTACACGCATTTATAACGCAGAGGTTGCCAGATTAGCAATAAGAAATATAGTTCTCTCACTCTTATAATTACCTCTCCAAAATTGTTTGTTTGCCCACAGCTAACTCAAAGACAACTGCAAAGGTTGAAGTAACTAAACTAAAGGTTTCTAAATACCCCTGATGGTAACAAAGGCTTTAAAGTATTCCCAATTGACTCAAAATCGCGTCATATGTCGGAGAGGGTTAAGATGACAATATAGGTAGTAGGGGTAGGCAGCCCCGCCCAGGGAAGTACTACAAGGTTTCGGGAGACTCAGGGAATAGCCTGAATTCCATTTTCTCTCCCAGGCCTTGGTAGCTGGATACATATCTTTCTGCCTCACACATCAGGGGTATCAGGAAAACCCTCTTTATATAACATACACATCCAACTTCACGACATTGCCCTACATTGCTATCCTCTATCCATAAAACACTACTCTTCCCACTACATATCATACATGTAACACCATACACCTTACCCAATAAATATGGCAGTACAATTGTTAAGAGCAAACCTGGTGGTCCCTCGGATATCCACCCCCGGCAGGGTTGGGTCATTGACACAGGGCCCTCCCGGTCGTCATCATGCGACTGTGTCAAGAGCATTGCAACGTCCCAAAGCTGCTTGTCGGTGCAGCTTTTTCTTTAGCAATATAAGGGGACTTCACTCTAACATCAATTCTGTACACCAATTTCTTCAAGCAGAATCCCCTACTCTCCTTTTTTTGACAGAGACTCAAGTAACATCCACATCTGACACGTCTAGATTTAATTTTTCAGGTTATCAACTGCTCCAAAATTTCAGACCTAAAGGAGGTGTATGTTGCTTCGCAAAATCTGAAATTGCCCTGGAGGAGGTTACTAGTTTCAATTGTCCCTATTTTGATTATTCTAGATACAAATTAATTTCTGCTGGTAAATTTAAATACATATGTTGCATCTACCGTTCCCCAAATACTCCTCCAGAGCAAAGTCTTTTTGATTCTCTGTCCTCACAACTCAGTGTCCTCAACTTAAATGCTTCTTCTGAAATCACTGTGTTGGGTGATTTTAATGTCCATAATGTTGAATGGCTCACTAATTCAGCCAGGACTGATGATGCTGGTCTTGAATGTGAGCTATTTGCAGACTCATTTAATCTCACTCAACTAGCCAACCAACCCAATCGTGTACCAGATAATCCTAATCATAATTCCCACCTACTGGACTTATTTTTAACAACCAATTTGTTACAGTGAGGTCCCCGCTTGGATCTTTTGATCACTGTCTGATACAGGCCACCTGTCTATCACCTACCACACCTTCCCACTCTGAACCTGTTTTGGTGACTAAATGGCATTACGATAGGGCAGACTGGGAGGGTCTTCAAGGTTTCTTTATTGATATTCCCTGGACCTCTTTCTTTTCTAATGATGCACACTCCACCTTGAGCCACATACAAGATTTTGTAAAAATTGGAATGGAAACTTTTATTCCTCATCAAAAGTACAGTAAAAGATCTAATTCACCTAAATGGTTTGACCATAATTGTGCTAGAGTAACTGAACAAAAAGCAATAGCCTACAATGCATACACAAGATCAAAAACACATGAAGCCTTTAATTACTTTAGAAACATCAGAAATCATGCCAAAACTGTATTAAACCTAACTAAATCAAACTTTCTCCACAAGCAGGCAAATAAACTTCTAAATAATCCAAATGATAACAAAATATTTTGGTCTACTCTTAACTCATTTAAATCCAACTTCACTACTGCTTCATCCATTCCACCATTAAAATCTCCGACTGGCAATCTTGTAAGTGACCCACGAGGTAAAGCTAACCTTCTTGCGGATATTTTCTCCACCAACTCAACCTTAGATGAAATAAATCAAGATGTCCCTGTACTTAATTTTAATTCGCCTGAAATTCCCTCACTTAAGATCCACACCAGACATGTCAAAACTATTTTGCAGAATCTCTCGGTAGATAAGGCTCCTGGTCCAGATGAAATTCCTCCAATAGTACTTAAGAATTGCTCCTTGGTGCTCGCTCCTGTATTGGCAAAATGTTTCCGTCTGTGTACTCATACCTCATGCTTCCCAGTACCCTGGAAAGAAGCAAACATCCATCCAGTTCCTAAAAAAGGTGCCTCTTCAGATCCATCAAACTACAGACCAATAGCTATAACTTCCACTCTTGGTAAAGTCTTTAAAATTATATTAAATAATCACATAATTAAGCATCTTGAGAATAATAAATTAATCAGTGATAGGCAATATGGTTTTAGACGATGTCGATCAACTGCAGACATTCTTTGCCTTCTTACGCATTCTGACATACGGAGCCCTGTATGTTAATTTAAGAGTTAGAATTAGAGTTGAAGGAGCCAAACTACCCAAGCGGCAAAGCAAACTAGCGAGCGAACTAGCGAGTGGGGAAACCAGCTCGCCGCATACCAGCAAACAAGCCTTCACATCTGCGTGCGTCATAGGGGAACCTGCAAACTACCCGACGCTATGACGTATGATCGACGCCAGGAGCTGTGAATGGACCAGGCACCTGTTATGCGACTCGAGGAGCTATGATTGGAGCGGGCACCACCCCCGCCTCCTGATTCGTTCCTACACCATCATTGTTTAGTATATAATACCCGAGTTGTGGGCATTCAAATCAGTCTCATTTGGAGTTGGGGAAGGTGAACTTGACGCTGGAGGAAGACGGGGTGAAGTATTATAATGGGATTGTGACTGTGAGTCAGATTATATAAATGTGTGTTAAGTGTGTTCGGTGTAAACACTTACGTTATGTTGGTTAGTGAGATATGTGATTGGGACGTTAACGCTACTATTATGTGCTTAACTATTTGATTGCGAATTGACGTTAACGCTACTATTATGTGCTTAACTATTTGATTGGGATTTAACGTTAACGCTATTATTATGTACTTAACTATTTTAGTTGACTAACTTGTGGACTAAAGCAACTCTTTAAGTAATTGGGTTATGATGAAAGTAATACTATTGTTTTAGATTAATACTTGCGAGTTCTTTCATTTTCTTTTAATTAAGCTTACATTGCTTAACGGTGCTTAGTACGGTGATGCTATTGACTCATATTAGTAATATCGCCTTAGACTAACATGGCTGTGTTAATATTACTTCTAGTGTTTTCCTAAGCTGAAGAAAATTATTTTGCTTCAAAATATTATATTTTGCTTTTCATATTATTTGAGTGAGACCTGAATCGAATCTATGAAGCGATCCTGTAACTTTATTTACTCCTAATTAAACCTCATTGTTACGTGGTTAAGAAATACATTTAACTAATTATTAAATATACATCTAACTTTTTATGTGACTTTGATATTAATCCTGATGATAATAATAATATAATACTATTAACGTAAGACAAGAACCAAGAATAATTACATTAAATATAAATAAAAGGGCATATAAGAAAACTATCTATTCATTTCAAAAAGGGTAAGAGACAGAAATATTCTTACTTTAATATTTATCTTCCAAGACTTTTTATAGAATTAATAGTCCTTCTTTAGATATAACTTCTTCGGTTCATAACCATAGCCTACTAAGCTTCGGTTAAATAATAATTCTTTATAAATACTACATGACTTTAATTAGTTTCAGTATTTTTCATAATTAAAGAGTATCAGTCAATAAAGAATACTAAGTCCTAAGATCCAAAAGGAAAGGAAGCAACAACAGGAAATAATTTTATTAGATTTTACTTTTGTTTTGCCTTCAGCTGACTGATACCTTAATATATATCTCTGTGCTATCTAGATTCATCAAGTTAACCACTTGAGGATCAAGATACGTAACAGCATCAAATCAACCAAGCTACAGACCAACATGGTGAAACACATACAATAGCACTGGATATATCAAAGGCATTTGATAGAGTCTGGCATCAATCCTTATTGTCGAAGATGTCACACTACGGCCTTGCATCATTAGTTCCACTAATTTCTTCTTATCTTCATAACAGAAAAATACGTGTAATGGTAGATGGCCTTTATTCTCAATTTCACTCAATAAATGCTGGTGTTCCCCAGGGATCAGTTTTGGCCCCAATTCTGTTCCTCATTCATATCAATGATCTCATATCTACCACTCATAATCCAATACATTCCTACGCAGATGACTCAACACTCCACAGTTCCTTCACATTTACCAATTCTTTCACCCAACCCGATCTTATAAATTCAAAAATAAACACTGCAATTTCTCTGAACCAGGACCTTTCTAGAAATAATGGATGGGGACAAAAGAATCTAGTTTCCTTTAATGCACAGAAAACCAAGTACATTCAATTTTCTAACCGACAGAATCTCACTGACTCCCATATATTTTTTAATGATGTAAATATTCCCACTTCCCCTAGTATTGACATTCTCGGTGTAACATTAACTACTAACTTGAGCTGGACACATTATGTTAGAAGCATTGCTAAGAATGCCTCTAAAAAACTGGGACTCCTGTACAGAGTTCGAGAATTCTTCACTGACGAGCAGTTGGCCGTGATATATAAAAGTCATGTGCGTTCTCAGATGGATTACTGTTCACCTCTGTGGGGTGGAAGTGGAGTGGTTGCATTGAGGCAGTTGGACAAAATTCAAAATAAAACTATTAGATTAATCAATAACCCTGCAATCACACAGGACCTTCCTACATTATCCATACGAAGAAACGTTGCATCCCTTGCATTATTCTACAGATATTTTCACAGCAATTGTTCCGAGGAACTTGCTTCAATTGTGCCGCCTCTCCACATCTTTCCCCGTAGAACTAGGGCAGCTGAGAGCGCCCATGAATTTACACTTTCTCCTCCACAATGCAGAACTTCTGCTTATCAGAATTCATTTATCCCCAGAGCTACTACTCTTTGGAATTCACTTCCCTCGAATTGCTTTCCACAAACTTACAATCTACAAATGTTTAAATCCAGTTGTTACAAACATTTTATGAATGGAGGATGCCTTTAGGCACATGGACCTTTTTGTTTTATCTGTGTTTTTCCTTCCTCCGTTCATTGTCTCTTAAAAAAAAAAATATCACTGGTGCTCTCCGTTCCTCTGTAGGAATTGGTTTTTACACCATACCCGAAAGAGGATTTATGGAGCTCCGATCTTACTCTCAACCATCTGAACAATTTTACCAACACACCTAAACTTCGTTAGATGCGGAAATAGCCTCACGAAAATATCAAGCCCTGGTGGGGGCACGAACTCTCGACCCTTGGGTTGTGAGGCAGACACCTTACCAGTTAGACCAATAGAGATATCCCACTTGGCCTGGTCAGATCAGGGTATTTCCGCATCCGATCTGTTTAGGCTAGCCTATTTTTCACTGACTTTACACTACTTCACCTTCCGGGAAGCGAAGGCTCCGAACCGAGAGGAACGAACAGAGAGGAACAAGCCTGAACCGAATCGACCGAGAGTCCATGAGAGAGATGAACGGGAATGGTGAGTCAACTTCATTGAGCGGTGCACAACATGCACCTAACTGCCCAGTTGGCAACTCGCTTGGGCGGCTGGCAACTCCACAACCCAACCCAAGTGCATCTCACATACACTCCCTCCTCTCTCCTATCCCCTTCCTTGTCCTGTAGGAATTCTAGACCTGCAGGAATTGGTTTTTACACCATACCCGAAAGAAGATTTATGGAGCTCCGATCTTACTCTCAACCATCTGAACAATTTTACCAGCACACCTAAACTTTGTTAGATGCGGAAATGGCCTCACAAAAATATCAAGCCCTGGTGGGGGCACGAACTCTCGACCCTTGGGTTGTGAGGCAGACACCTTACCAGTTAGACCAATAGAGATATCCCACTTGGCCTGGTCGGCTCAGGGTATTTCCGCATCCGATCTGTTTTAGGCTAGCCTATTTTCACTGACTTTACACCTCATGGCGTTGTACCCAAGTTACCCTAGCAGTCACACTATCCAGGGTCAGATTAGATACATCAACACCATATTCATTTCTAAGCAGCTTTGTTGTATACAAATAGAAATAGCCACATTTAAGGAAGGGCATATTCACACTAATGATGGAAATATCAAATTCCATACGCCTTTTCATAATCTAGCCTTTAGCGTAGGCCACCTCAAATGCTTTAAATATAGAAGATTTATGGACATTTGCATGATTTCACAGACATAGACCATAGTCAGGCTTGCAATATGAGTTGAATATAAACAACAATGTATCTCTATTTAATAGACTAACATTTTTTTAAATACTGTAAAAACTACCATAAAAAACATTTAGTCTCTTATCAATATATTTATCATCCTTATGATTAGAACACATACTGTTACCTAAATATCCATAAGTATCTATTCTTTCTAGCACATAATTTTCTAAATAAATATAGTTATCATATCTTCCTGATATTCTCTTACCGTATATCATACATTTAGATTTGTTTGTGTTAATTTTCAGTCTGTGCTTTTCCAACTCACAACAAAATTGTAAATATATTTTCTTCAAAACTTCATGGGAGTTAGCAAGCAAGACTATGTCATCGGCATAAGCTAATACATATTTTATCCTTGTGATACCAAGAATACATGCCTCATTGATCTTATCAATATTATATATGTTATGCCACGTTTCCAGGAAACATGATATATTCTGATAAAACAATAAGCTGCTCTACTGGGTGAAGGCTGACCGTAATTCCTAAACTACCACATTAAATAACAGACAACAAACAGAACACAAAGTATGGTTACGGAAGTTTATATTCAATAGTAGCAGAGGTTCATAAATCATATAGGTGTCAGAGATTAACAAATAGCTAGAATCAGATATAACACAAAAGGTTTAAATATAAATCAGAGGTAATAACCTCACACATGATAAATCGTTCTAAATAATTATCAAAATACGATCAGCAGAGGATGCGCAAATAACTTTAATATGACAAAGTCAAAAAGGGCATAAGTACGAAGTTAATATGGCGAAGTACTGAAACAAATGATATTGGACAACAGAACGATCTAAGCAACAAATACACTGGTGACAATATGTTAAATACAAGATTTAAATATAACAGGAATTTAAGTCAGACATGTACTCCAAGTTAATTATATTAATAAATATGTGTCAAACTAGCATAAATCAATAAATGGAAGTATTCAACTCTGCACAGGAGACATCTACTATTTTGGCTAGGAACCTGGTGACATAGAACACATAGATGCAGGTGTCCAACTAGTAATCTCATTTACGTGTATAAGTGTTGTATAAAATAATAGGGAAATCAGATATGTATATCTTCTCTCTGGTGAATCACGGGAGCCCGAGATCCCAGAAAGTATATATATCGATACCCGGGGTGAACATAAGTGTTTTGTTTCCCACAAACAGGATTACAATAACAAACAAGAAGGGGGAGCAAATAAACAAATATATATCCAGATCCTCGGCACACCTGGGTCTAGGCCCTCACAAGAATCATGTTACCACTACAATATGAAGACAAGGGCACTTAAAGGAGTTTTCTGAGGAGACGTGGGAGAACGATTCGGACAGTAATTCTGGACACTTGGTTTGACAAGAGGGACACACGACACACTGATTTCGGTACACATGGCCTAAGTCCCTTTACACTCTGGCTTCACTCGGGGCCAAACAATTCCAGAATCCTTTTGCCACGGTTCTTCGTTTTGATTTCCTCACGGCTGGCTCTTCGATGCTCACTCACACTGGCCCTTGGGAAAGAGACTGTTTTCCCTGCTACTCTAGGGTCATCACAAGATTCGCCCGGAGTAGGAAGTAATCTCTGGGGGGCGACTCGTATACCTTCGCCCGAAGGTTTTGCTTTGACTTTAGACTTAGTCAAAGTTAAACAAGGGAGAGACTGTATCTCGAGTCTGGGGGTTTCCTTACGAGAAGCTTGATGTTGGTCAGGGATTCCCGAGGGGTCCTCACGAACAACACCTAGAACTCTTAGTTTCTCAGATTGCTCGATTCCTTGGCCAGGGCTCTAACCTGATTGAGGTTATCTGCCAGGGCTCAAACCTGATGGATTTAATCGAGAATTCTGGTACTTTCCCGAGTCCAAAAATCCGAATTTCTCAGTCCTTTCAATGCCTCTGCCAGGGCTCAAACCTGATTAATATACTTTGAGGGTTCTGATACTTTTCGGATTCTCTATTCCCCTTTAGATTGTATGGTACTGCATTGCCTCTGCCAGGGCTCAAACCTGATCAATATACTTGCATACTATGACAAGCTTCAGAGTTGTCTTTTATCCTTTCTAACCTAGGATTAGTTCTCCAGGATTCAAAAATTGAATCTAAGCCAGCAAGCTAATTGCTTGCCTTTTCGTTGGCCAACGTGAGTAGTGTCTCTTTTGGTTGCGTTGTCGTGGCCTTGAAAGGGCATGGTAGGTATGGGTATTTTTCCTGAAGCTGCAGGAGATGGGTGGATGGCGGATGATGTTTTGAGTAGCTTCTTCGGTCGTCAATGGGTGGCGTCGTGGTGGAGATATTGGGGTTGTTTGGGGTGAGCATTTTCCCCAAATTTGGAGGGTTTCTATGTGGACGTGAGGGAGGGCTTTGAAGGTGTTGAGGAGTGCTTGGATATTTTTCTAAGGATTGCGCCAGAGGGGCCTGGTTGAATTTGTAAGGTAATAATTAGGGGGTGAAACTGCAAGGGAGTACCATGGAGGGTGAAGTTGTGGTTGAGGTAGGGATGCTGGGGTCCACGTGTTTCCCGATTTTGGCCTTTTTTCGAGAGGAACGGGACTGTAGTTCTGGCTTTTTTTGCTTTGGCCGGTTGCACTGGTTGGGGTCGGTCATGTTGGTGATGAAAGGGTGCTCTGGTTGCAGTACTGGTGACGAGGTGTTGGCGTTTCTATTACCTGGGGGATGGGAGAGTTTGGGGATGGTATAGTATCCCCTCGTTGGTTCATTCTCTCCGTTTTCTGTCGTGTTACCCGGGCGCTTGGGTGGAGGTCCGCCATTTTGGATGTGGGAGCTATTGTTGTGGTGGGGATTGATTTCTCTTATGCTCGCAATCCGAGCAACTGGCCTCGATGTGTCGGTTGATATGTCTGAACGTTGGAGGCACTCCGCCTCAGGGCACATCTCAATCTATAATAGTATCAATATAAAATTTAAAAAGACACGGAGACAATACACCACCCTGCCTAACACTGTTTTCAATATAATGGTGGCCACCCTGCAACCCTTGCCATTTAAAATTCGCTGTCTGATTTCGAAGGTAATGCATTATAATGAAAACTAAGTCAGTGAGAATTCCATGCTAAATAAGTTTATTAACCAAGATAAAATTATTTACTAAGTCAAATGCCTTCGATAAATCTATGCAAGTAACTATACCTGTATTGATAGTGCTTAAATTAGAGTGCATTACTTATTTTACAATCAAACATGCGTCGGTAGTGGATGTACCTTTCTTAAATCTAAACTGCCTACTATTTAAATGTATTTTCTCTTCCATGATATCAAGCATTCAGATTTCAACGACCTTTATGACATAAGATGATTTCATTATTGGCCTGTAGTTATTTGAGTCGGATAGGTTACCCTTAATATTTTTAACAATTGGAGTGACACTACCTTTTAGTAGATCACTCGGTAGATAACAGTGATTTAGGCAAGCATTATAAAATGTAGATAATATATGAAGACATTTATCAGAGGCATTATTTACAAAGACAGAATGTATTCCATCATGACCCCCTCCATTACTAAGTCTTGATAATAATCGTTTTAGTGATACAGATGAAACACGGAGAAACATTATTGTACCATGCTGCCAAGTTCCTTTAAAGTTATCCATAAACTCGTCTCTGAGATCATAGTCAGTCTCTGACTGATTGAGCAGATATTTCTCCGTGAAAATATTAACAATATCAGTTTTGCTTTTTCTTACCATCTACAATTGTGGTATTTTGTGTCTTGTCTTTTTTCTTCTTAATCTCTACCCAAAATTGAGTTTAATATTTATTACTAAATTGTTCAATAATGTATATATATATACTTTATATATATATACAATATATATATATATACAATATATATATATATATATATATATATATATATATATATATACTGTATATATATTTATTAATTTCACAACACCAAACACCTCCAATGAAATTAATTAAAGTATTGGCCTATATTTGATCCATCGGGATTCGAACCTGGGTTATCACACACACATTTTTAAACACTCTAACCATTACACCACCAAGACGGTTAAAGGTTTATGCACACGCCTGCGACTTATTATCCATTCTCGAATACTGGATATTAATCTAATCATGTTCATATTCCCAACCGCGCTATGGTAGCCTACTGTTTAAGTGAGAGGAAAGAATATTCATGGGGCACAGATCATATAGACCGGCCTCGCTACGAAATATCCCTAAACCTACTGATAATCTATATTTTATAAATTTCACCACAACACCAAACACCTCAAATTAAATTAATGAAAGCAAATAATTATGTGATCCACCGGGATTCGAACCTGGATTATCACACACAAATTTGTAAACACTCTAACCATTACACCACCAAGACGGTTAAATGTTTATGCACACGCCTAAGAATTATTATCCATTCTCGAATACTGGATATTAATCTAATCATGTTAATATTCCCAACCACGCTATGGTAGCCCTACTGATATATATATATATATATATATATATATATATATATATATATATATATATATATATATATATATATATATATATATATATATATAGGGTGTATTAAGCAAACTGTTACAGACTATGACGAACACAATGTAAAATGGAAATTGAACATATATTGTTGTATCACATTTTCCCAGATATGTCTTATTAATGAGATACATGCTTATTTAGAAATGTAGCAAAACAGGGTTACGAGTAAAGCACTAAATAGTTGATGCATAATAAACATGTTTACTATGGACTTAACTAAAGGAAAAGTATAGGTTTACATATTCACACATTAGTAATTACGATATCAAAGTTGTCTCAGAATATGGTGATGATTATATGTGGTTAACAGAATATGGTGATGATTATATGTGGTTAACAGAATATGGTGATGATTATATGTGGTTAACAGAATATGGTGATGATTATATGTGGTTAACAGAATATGGTGATTATTATATGTGGTTAACAGAATATGGTGATGATTATATGTGGTTATCAGAATATGGTGATGATTATATGTGGTTAACAGAATATGGTGATGATTATATGTGGTTAACAGAATATGGTGATGATTATATGTGGTTAACAGAATATGGTGATGATTATATGTGGTTATCAGAATATGGTGATGATTATATGTGGTTAACAGAATATGGTGATTATTATATGTGGTTAACAGAATATGGTGATGATTATATGTGGTTATCAGAATATGGTGATGATTATATGTGGTTAACAGAATATGGTGATGATTATATGTGGTTAACAGAATATGGTGATGATTATATGTGGTTAACAGAATATGGTGATGATTATATGTGGTTAACAGAATATGGTGATGATTATATGTGGTTAACAGAATATGGTGATGATTATATGTGGTTAACAGAATATGGTGATGATTATATGTGGTTAACAGAATATGGTGATGATTATATGTGGTTAACAGAATATGGTGATGATTATATGTGGTTAACAGAATATGGTGATGATTATATGTGGTTAACAGAATATGGTGATGATTATATGTGGTTAACAGAAAAATACTAATTACAAGCAGCAGATTATGGTAAAAGAAGTATGTAACATTTGTAACTCTGTTCACGGGGTATAATGCTGATGCCCAAGTCTGGGTTGGGTATCCGAACGCAGCAGAAGGTAATTAAATCTTTTATGAAGCATAGTTCTTGATTCATAGATTCATTGGGAACTAATCGTTCCTATGTTGAATTAAATTCGGTATAAGAACATAAGAACATAAGAAAATGGGAGTCTGCAGAAAGTCGATTGGCCTAAGCAAGGCAGATCCCTGTCCCACACAACCCCAATTACAAAGCCCAATTATAGGCTCAACACTCTAATACCTATTACCTAATACCTATAGCTTCAACTTTAAAAATGTTGGGTATAATTGATTTCTCAAAACTGTATAATTACATCAGTTGGTGGGAATGAAAAAAACATCAATTAATCTCTTATTATTACACTGTAATGACCATGTACAGTAGTGGTAATTAATTCTGGCCGATTTTGAAGTCTCGAACTGATTAAACGAATCTCTAAAATGCAAATACCTAGTAAAAATTAGTAAGGAGATTCAATTCAACATGAGACCGCTTCGAATAAATTTTTATCTGAATTAAAGTTCATGCCTGTATAATAATATAACATTAGGCAATAACTTTGTAATGCCCACATTGTTTGGTTTTATTTATCCTTCAACATTGCTTTCTTTTACTATTTATTATATGACAGTTATATCTGCAGACCACTTGAGGATCGTAATTTGCTTCATCCAAGATTCCTTTGGTCTTTCCTATGTTGAAAGAAAAATACAAAAATGTTTGGCATTAACAGAAAATAATTTGAGTTGTAAACGGTTTATAAAGGGAATATTACTTACAATATTTCACCCCGAAAACTAATTATGTTTATAATTCAACATGCCTAGGAATAACCTAGGAAATTGGGGGGGGGGGGGGGTGAAGGGGGAGACCAATGTCAGTGTTCGTACTATAGCACATGCTTGGACGGCACTCAATATTTTACTGTATGTCCTTTAATTCATTATTGATTAACTATTTTCTATTTTTTTTTAGAATACAGTGAACTTGTTTTTTTAATCGGTACTTAGCAGTTTAAGTCTGTAAGCGTTTTTTTAATACACCCTGATTATATTCAAATATACTGTATGTAGTACACATCACCGTATACGATGGGGTTCCTATATCGCAAGGGAAAGGTGTGCAGAAGTAATACAAGGATGGGTGTACAAGTCTTATAGGTATCATTTGTCAAGTTACAATAAGTGGCTGGCATGGCTTATTATTTAGCTACATAAAAGTAGATAAGCATAAAGGCATCATGCAAAATAGACAAGCAATACAAAAGCTATTTACAAATATAGAGACGATGAACACGTATAGCTACGGAGAACATGTGTGTAATATAGTGTGGGGGGACAACATTTTATTCTAAATTCTAGTCTAGCATGCGGGTATAAGGCAGAGTTAATTTTGCCTATATATACGCAGAGGTCTGGTGGCTGAGCAGTCAGTCAGACATAATTATCTATCTATCTATCTATATGCTCAGGCCCAATCCCCATTTTGGGGGTAGCCGACTCAAGACAGAGCAAGAACAGGAAAAACACAAAAACAACATAAAACAACAAATAAACAGATAAAAAGCACAAACTCACACACATCCAGGTCACCCAGGAGAAGACCCAGAGACCAGGGTCACCAAGGTCGCTCCAGCACTCCCCCGGCCCCCGACCACCCGGAGAGGTTCCGATCTCAGCAGGCAGACATGCAGCGGAGCCAAAGCCACAAGCCCTCCCACCACACTTCCAGGCGCACCCTTCATATTAATCGTCTCCCCGGGCCAGGCGCCTCATGGACTATTATCTAGTCCAACTTGCGCCCAACCCCTTACTCCAAATGACCACATGTTCACTCAACTATTCACAAGCATTCTCCATTCACTCCTGTCCACCACCACTTCCCCTGCCTGATCTATAGTCATTCCTCTATCATCCAAAGCCTTTCTTACACAGTCTCTCCATCTCAATGGGGGTCTTCCTGCCCTTCTATCTCCCCTTGTACCTGACTCACATATTCTCTTTGTAAGCCTTTCATCTCCCATTCGTTCAACATGACCATACCAGCTCAGCACCCTTCTGTCCACTCTGGCTGACAAATGTTCCTGCTGCCCCACTCTCCTACGTATCTCTTCATTCCTCAATCTGTCTCTACGAGTAACTCCACACAAACTCCTCAAGCAGCTCATCTCCATCACATCCAGCCCTCTTTTCTCCTTTTTCTTCAGAGCCCATGTCTCAGCCCCATACATCATTGTTGGCACAACAATTCCTTGATACAGTGCACTTTTTACTTTCACTCTGAGATTTCTCGTTTTCCACATACTTCCCATTGCTCCGAAAACCTTCCTTCCTTCACACACTCTCTGTTTTACCTCCACTTCCATACCTCCACTCCTGCTTATCGTTCCTCCTAGATATTTAAAACACTCTACTTGTTCCAATATTTCCCCATCCAGCCTCACATCTAGATTCACCCTATGCTCTCCCCTATTACACACCATTACTTTACTTATATTGACGTTCACCTTCAGTTTCCTCCTTCCACAAACCTCAGCAAACTCTTTGACTACCCGCTGCAGTTTCTCATCAGAATCCGCCACCAATGCTGTGTCATCAGCGAACAGCAACTGATTCAACTCCCAATCTCTACCATTCTTTCCTACTAAACGCAATCCTTCCCATAGTTCTCCTTTTCACCTCCCTCACCACACCATCCATAAACATATTAAACAGCCATGGTGACATTACACACCCTGTCGCAAACCTACCTTTACCTCAAACCATTCACTCAACTCACCATTTCCTACTCTCACACATGCTCTGCTCCCTTCATAAAAACTCTTAACTGCTTCTAACAAATTTCCTCCTATTTCATAAATCCTTAACACCTTCCACATTGCTTCATGGTCCACACGATCATACGCTTTTTCCAAGTCCATAAAAGCCCAAAATATCTCCTTATCCTTCTCTAAATACTTCTCGCATAACTGTCTTACTGCAAACATCTGATCCACGCACCCTCTTCCCCTCCTAAAACCGCACTGTTCTTCTCCTATTGCAACTTCCGTACACTTTATTATCCTCTCTATCAACACCCTGCCATACAGCTTTCCAACCACTGACAATAAACTAATACCTCTATAACTTGAACACTCCTGCCGATCTCCCTTCCCCTTGTACAACGGCACAATACATGCACTCTTCCAGTCTATTGATACCATTGACACAGCAAAGCACACATTGAAAAGTCTCACCAACCACTCTATTATCACATCTCCACCCTTCTTTATACACTCAACAGCAATACCATCCAAACCTTCTGCTTTTCCCGCTCTCATTTGTTTCACTGCTTCTTTCACCTCATTTTCCTCAATCCTTTCATTCATTCCCTGCCACCTGGGTGGCCTGAAAGAGAGACATAATTATGATAACGTATATATAGAAGCGAAGGAGGCAAAAAGGAAAGATAATGTGGAAGTGTATTTTATCAAAGGTATGTGACTTACAGTATATATGAAGCTTAGAAGGGACTTGACATCCAAGTCAATGTTAAGTTATAAGCATCTCTTAATGCAAATTCTTTCCAGGTTTAGCTGGTAAAGGGGGTCGAGGCTAGGATTTCTAAATGGGCAGGTCAGAAGCACTGATGAGGTCAAAAACACTCAGCGAGGCGAAAAGCACACAAGGGTCAAGCCAGAAGCAGTGATGATGTAAAAAAACACTCTGCGAGGCCAAATGCACTCAGGTCTCTGGCCAGAAGCACTGATGAGGTAAAAAAACAGTCAGCAAGGCCAAAAGTACTCAGATCTCAGGGGGGGAGTGAGATACCTTCTGCTGCTCCTCTGCCCTCCTATTACAAAGTTGGACTGCACTGGGCTTCATCGAGTTGAGGGTAAATAGGTCACGGCGATGGGAGGTCTTGGTGGGACTGGTACGTCCTTCTTGTAATGACGTGGGTGGTGGGGGTGTGACAAGTGGTAGCGGCCTTATCATTCGTTGCCACACTTCCTCTAGCGACCAGTCAGGTGTAGTGGTGGCTGGTGACATCACGGCTGTGGCGTGACGTGGTAAAGTGGCAGCTCTCTCTATGCTGATTGCCAGTCGTGGATAATTTGGCTGAAGGGGGACTGCTGCATACTGTGACAGACCGAGGAGGAACTGTTGTATGTCGTTGAGGGAGAACTGCTGAATTTTGTGACTGAGACTGAGGGTGAACTGTTGTATTTTGTGGTATAACAAATACCTTCTCCAAGTAGGATATCTCCTATTCCTTAATATGAATAGGATAAGGTTAACACATTTTTTCATTCTGTGGTGTACTTGACTTAAACATGAACTCTCTTCCTGACTGTACATGGTTCAATTCCGAGCTTTGACATTTTTGTTCTATGTGAATAAAGGAGACAAAAGGCAAAGCTGCCTGTACAAGTGTCTCTCCCAAAGTTAGAATGATAATACCTCTTGCCCACAGGGGGAGTAGTGCCTGTTGGAATAGTTTCGAAAAGACCCTTGACGCAAGATTTAGGCCGAAGGGAAGACGCTGAAACTGAAGAACTTGACTTTGATACTGGATAGCCAGATACTTCTGAAACCTTTTGTTGATCGGGAAATGCCAGTAAGTATCAGAGAGATATAGAGAAATCATCCATGCAAAATGTTAGTGTTAGTCTCACTTGGCTTTCACTTGGCTTATAGTCAACATCCTGAATTTGTGGATGTGAAAGTATTTGTTCAGGGCCCATAGATCTATGACTGGTCAGCAAATCTGACTGTTGTGTTTAGGTACCAAAAACAATCAGGAAGTATAGACTTTTTGTGCAGGGGATGTCAGACTGAGAACACCTTTCTCGAGCATCTCCTTTATGAGTGACTCCACCTCCAAAGAAACTGTGACATGAGTCTGTGGTTAATGTAATGGAGGTGTGCGAAGCCACCACCAGGAGAGCCATTTTCAAACTACATTTCTTGCTCACATGTTTCAAGGCCAGGCCTTAAAACATGGCTGAAAGTTTCTGGTAAGAAGGGATTGAATTTGATTGAAACTGATCCGAGAGCAGACATTCCTGATGTGTGACAAGTGGATTTGTTTCGAAATTCTGAGGAGTAAGAGGGTTGATCTAATTGTTTTGTTTAAATTGATTAGCTGTGTCATAGGAAGTGTTTGAGAGGCTCGATGACTGGCCACTAGACTGAAAGTTAATTGACACTCCCTCGGGGCGGGTTCTGCCCGCCCTGATGAGAGCCGCGCCCTCGCTTATTACCTCTGCCACGTCCATGATGGGTTTGGCCCGAGGTGGAAGGAGTCGGGGTTTTAGGTGGTTTGGGGAGTTGATTTGGTAGGCTGTAATATAAATATTTGCTTTCCGACGAGTGAATTAGCAAGGGAAAGGTGCCGGACCAAGCACAGAGAGGATCGGGCTGCATCATCAGACAGAGCATCAATGATGCGTTTCTGAGAAACTGCCAGTTGTCTGGATGTAAGTAACTGTAACAACAACAGATGAAACCTAGACCTGAACCAGGCCTCTCTCTGTATCATAGCCTGTGTGGGCACTGAAATAAAGAATCTACCGGTGTAAAAGCTAGTTTTTGGGCCTTTAAAAAGTTTAACAGATCTTGAGATACATTCGGTGCCTGAGCAATAAACATGGTGTAGAAGAAGTGATCCTCCACTGGTAGGGAGTGGTGCTTGGTATTGGTAATTGATTTGGCTAAGACCACTGCCTCATGGTCCCACTCTGACTAAGGACCCCCATCTAGGCTCTTCAATACCAACACAGGATTGTTTGAGTCATCTTTTTTAAGATGGCACTTTAGGCTGGGGGTTATGCCTTGGAGGGTTTTGATATCAATAAAACACTCTGGTTTGCCAAAGTCATTAAACGGTTTATAGGAAGAAGCAGATGGCAAAGCGTGTGACTGTGTACACGTGAAAAACTCTAAGTTATTAACAGAAGGGATAGCTTTCATCACCAAATCCAACACCTAGAACCTACGGAGACGGAGACGGTTGATCATACCTAGCTTCTGGGAAGCTGTTTTATAGTCCAGTTCCTTATGTACTTTCGTTGGAGTTTTTTTGGAGATTTGCAAAACTATACATTTTCATAAAGCTTAGGACCTACTGAACCAGGAAATCAATGTTTACATTATTTTCAATCACAATATGGTGACCATCTTGGATTTTCAAAATGGCGGCCATTTTCGCATGGATTTCACGATATCTCTGCTTTTAATGGTGGTAGACATCTGATCTTGGTGTCTAAATATACATTTTCAAGGGCGAGGAATATAATGGAACAGTGTTTTTGCAATAAATCATTATGCTTATGCTCGTATTCGTAGTCACATACCATGATTGCTCGTGGTAATTGCTATGATTTTGTTCCATTTCTACTCAGTCAAAATTAGTCACTTGATCTTGTAGCTACCATGAAAAGTACTAGAGCAATCATACAGTACTTCTATTGCAATCACAACAGAGCTGGCATGACATATTGATTTAATTAGGACAAGACAAAAAGTGAACAATGACCACGTACAATGATGGTATGTGACTACGAATACGGGCATTAACCCGGGAACGGCGAGGGGGTAATGAACTCGATGCCCCTGGGCGAGCATATGACCATTTGGGCGACTATTCCAAATCGCGACGAAAACTACCTCAGCGTGTAGGAAATGTTCGAACGGACCCGGCCATATATATATTTACCACCAAAAAATGTGGGGGGGTGGTGTCCCGTAGTTGGAAAATGTGGCGCGACCGGCATCGCACGGCGAGAAAAACATTGAGCGGCGAGATTTACTCGCGCGTATATTCTGGCGTACGGGGGGTAGAACCAAGGGGAGGGGAGGGTGGGTTGGCCGTATTATGGCTTATATAACGTATTGTGAGCACTTTCATGATATATAATGTACATATACGTATGTAGGGAACCCATTTGCATATCATATAGCAAGAAATAAGGCGCACATACACAATATATGCGATATATAGGCAAAATTATACGTGTGATACGTGATTGAAAGCGAGAGGAGGGAGGAGGGAGGAAAGGGGGATAATTGTCATCGATTGTCGATATTTATGCGCGTATATACTCAGGTTTTGGGTGCAGCAGGGGTGAGGGGGTGGGAGGGAAGGTGGAGGGTGGGGGTGGGATGAGCTAAATATCGCTTATATATCATACTGTGGGCATGTTCATGATATATAATGTACATGTACGTATATAGGCGACCTATCTACATGTCATATAGCAAGAAATAAGACGCACATACACAATATATATGATATATAGGCTGAAAGTATACGTGACCTAGAGAGGGAATGTAGGGAGGGAGGGATCATATGACAGTCGCCCGAGGGTAAAGAGATGCACGTGTGGGGTGTTGGGGGTGTGATACAGGGGTAGGTGGAGGAGGGAGGGAGGCGGGTTGATGGAAGAAATTGCTATATAGTATACGTATTGATCACTGTCATGCTTTCATATAGCATGAAGACACTGCAGTAGTCCCATGTGAAGAGTGGACACCCATTATTTGGCCGTAGACAGTATAAATAGAACGAAATCAGTGTAGGTGTTTGGAAGGGAGGAGTGAAGACTACAAATTTAGGGGGTTTGCCTCAATAAACAGTGCCCGAAATAGACTGGTATCGGTTTACACAAGATAAACTGCTTGGCCCTTTCGACACAAACACCGACCTATTGTAGAAATTCATATATTTATAATATAACTATATTGTAGAGTGGTAATTTACATGTCACTTTGCGTAAATGACAGATCATTTCATTGATCTACGAGTATATGCACGTAATATTATGTGACGGTCCTTTTGATATTTCAATAAATATATATTTTATAGGGACATTATGTTATCTCCCATGTAGTGAACAAAATATTCATCGATATACAATAGTATATCGATGTATTACTTTTGTTTTTGGTCGCGGGTGACAGGTCGAATCTACAGACCAATTTTTGCCTTTACTTTACTATGAGCTGCGGTGGCCCAGTCGGTAAGGTCATGGAGAGGCAATGGGGAGGAATGTCAGGGCAGTGGGTTCGAGTCCAGTAAGGGGTTATGGAGAGACTTTTGTGACGTTTAGAACAATTTTGGCATTTTTTTTTTTTTTACAAACTCATGTAATTGTATTCAAGCAATATGAAATATTCATAAAATAATTCATATTGCAAGAATATAATTACATGAGTTTGTATTTTCTTTTTTGTCTTTTTTTATTTCTTTATTTCTTTATTTATTTATTTTTGTTTTGTTTTATATTATAAAATAGGAAATGCATACATAGGAAAATAGTTTGCAAAATTTATTTATTTATTATTGATATTATATACAAGCATATATGGGCACATTACTATCACAGGAGATTTATCTTGAGGTAGTGAGTGAAAACATTACAAATAACTAGTGAACATAACAAATATAATTACCAAATATATATATACAATGCAATTGGTATCACAGTAAAGAGATCATGTGTGAGAGTGACTTAGGGAATAGATCATAAAAGTGAGAGTGACTTACGAAAGATATCTTGAGCGAGAGTGACTTAGGAAAGAGTTAGCTAAAGAGAGCATGAGAGAGTGATTTTTGAAGATCATGAGTGAGTGTGACTTAGGGAATAGATCATAAAAGTGAGAGTGATTTAGGAAAGATATCTTGAGCGAGAGTGACTTAGGAAAGAGTTGGCTAAAGAGAGCATGAGAGAGTGATTTAGGAAGATCATGTGTGAGAGTGATTTAGGGAATAGATCATAAAAGTGAGAGTGACTTAGGAAAGAGTTAGCTAAAGAGAGCATGAGAGAGTGATTTAGGAAGATCATGAGTGAGAGTGACATAAGCGCGCGGTTAGGTAGGTCAGGTCAGGTCAGGTGAGGTGAGGTAGGGCACGAGTCAAGGGCAGGGCGGCGGCTTCAGGGTGTGATAGTCCCTATAGCAGTCGCCGAGGCAAAGGGGGACCTTGCACTCCTGGCACATGGTGGTGATCCTGGGCTTTGTCCTGGGCCTCCTGGTGGTGTTGGAGCAGACATAGCACAGCAGCTGCTTTCGCCGACTGCCAACAAACTCGGTGTGGACTGGGTAATGCCGTGACAGTGCTACCTGTATACGGTCGGGGACATGGGCACCACGCCAACCCACTTTAGTTTTAGTGGGCTCCCCGAACTTCTCCAGGAGTTGGTACGACACATTGTACACAAACTCCCGGAACTTGAGCTTCTTGTTCGGGGCCATTTCCCTTTTGATCAGCCACATATTGTAGGCGTTGAGCATGGTGATGTCCACAAGATGATGGAAGAGCTTGTGGTACCACTTGACTGTCTTTCTCAGACACTCAACGCCAGCGAGTTGGCAGTCGGACTTGTCCACAAGGCGCATATTCTTGGTGTAATCCACCACCATGTCAGGCTTGTCAATGGATTTTTTGGTCCGGTAGTGGATTTTGCCTGAGTCGACCTGGGCGCCTGTGTGGACTGTTGACAGCAGGTGAACATCACGTCTGTCCTTCCACTTGATGGCCAACACTTTGCCAGACTTCTCCATCATCTTGTATTTGCCTCGTCCCGTTCGTCGCCTTCTTCGTGCACTTCTCTCTCGGTGTTCCGGAACAAGGTCGTCCTCCGAGGGTGTGTCACTTGATGATGGATTTTCTAGCTGCATTACACGACCGACGAACTTCGGCATTAACTTTCTTGTCCTTCTGACAGTCCCACATGACCCCCTTTGGTTGTCATGTAGATACTGGCAGAGAGCAGGAGAAGTATACCAATTGTCGGTGTACAATGTGTGCCCCATGCCTATGTATGGTTCCATAATTTTCTTCACGATGGCCCCAAGGGGTCATTGGCAGCGACTTTTGGCACGTCTATATCAGTTCCAGTATAGACAATCATGTCAAGTACTAGGCCGGTCTCACAGTCACATAAGACGAACAGCTTTATCCCAAACCTGTGCCTCTTCAAGGGGATATACTGCTTGAAAACAAGACAACCTTTGAAGAGCACAAGCGACTCATCAATCACCAAGTTGTGGAAAGGGGTGAAGTATTTTTTGTACCTCGCCATCAACATGGTGAAAACATCACAAATTTTCCAGATTCTGTCAGCCCTGTTAGGATTGTCATTGTCTGAGAAGTGAATGAATCTCAGCAGCAATGAAAATCTGTCACGGGTCATGTACTTGTTGAAAATTGGTGTGGCGATGAGTGGGTCGTGCTTCCAGTAATGTTGCAGCACATGCTTCTTGCAAAGAGGCATGAGCAACAACAGGGCAAAGAACGTCATGAATTCTTTGGCAGTAGTATCCACCCAGGCTCGTATTCTAGACCTTGGAGATATCAT
The DNA here is from genome assembly GCA_032716605.1 of Paralithodes platypus. Taxonomy (NCBI): domain Eukaryota; kingdom Metazoa; phylum Arthropoda; class Malacostraca; order Decapoda; family Lithodidae; genus Paralithodes; species Paralithodes platypus. The sequence continues at coordinate 6,377,507 of CM064499.1, read as the reverse complement.
GTGCATCCTGTCCCACACCCACCTGAAGTAGGCGTTGGTTCGGGCCACAATGAACATCATAAGCTCCAAGTCAAAGAATGCCAAGAAGAAATCCATCTCGCTTGCATTGTTATCACAGGGCCATGCTGGTATTGAACCAGATTGATTTGCATCAAACTGGTGCAAGTCAGGTATAAAATCGGCCCCATCTGACCATGCAAACGCATGAACATTGGCATCACGCATGGGCAAGTTGTCGTCATCATCATCGTCAGCGCCACCTTCTGATATGTCACTGTCGTGGTCGCGATAAAGGATTTCGTCGTCGTCTTCCTCAGACGACGAACGCCCTTCCTCGTTCCAAACCTCAGCCTCTGACTCACTATCAGTGTCCACGCAGCCCAAATCCCTCACATCGCCGTCCAAATCCCCATCACTACTGTCCCCTTCACCACCGAATAGCAGGGAGGCATATTTCGAGGGCGTCAGGGGATTCCTCTGCCGTACTCTCATAGGCATCCTGTGGACAGGGACAGAACGGCCAGTAGAGGTGGAAGGGCCAGCTGTGGCGGCGGCGGCTGCAGGGGCAGTGGCAGGGGCGGCCTGTGGTGGCACGATGGGGGTAGAGGCAGGCTTGCTTTTCTTCCCCTTCACCTTCCTTTTTGTCCCTGCGGCGGCAGGGGCAGGAGCAGGGGCAGTGGCAGGGGTGGCGGCGGCTGCAGGGGCAGGGACAGGGGCAGGTGCGGCCCGTGGTGACACAATGGTGGTAGAGGCAGGCTTGCTTTTCTTGCCCACCCCCGTCCCTTTTCTCCGTGCGGCGGCAGGGGCTGTGGCAGGGGCAGTTGCAGAGGCGGTGGCGGCTGCAGGGGCAGGGGCATGGGCAGGGGCGGCCAGTGGTGGCACAATGGTGGTAGAGGCAGGGTTGCTTTTCTTGTCCACCCCCGTCCCTTTTCTCCGTGCGGCGGCAGGGGCAGTGGCAGGGGCAGTTGCAGAGGCGGCGGCGGCTGCAGGGGCAGGGACAGGGGCAGGGGAATGGGCAGGGGCGGCCAGTGGTGGCACAATGGTGGTAGAGGCAGTCTTGCTTTTCTTGCCCACCCCCTTCCCTTTCCCTTTCTGTCCAGTCGCCCCCGCAGGTCCTGCGTCCCTAGGGTGGCCTCCTCCCGATGCAGAAGGCCCTCCTGTAGAGGCGGCATGGGTGATAGAGGTGGTACTGTGGGCAGTAGAAGGCGCACTGACATCGGGAAAGGCCAGTGATCTTTGTGCACGTACCTTAGCACTTTTACGTGCCTTACGTGCCTTTTGGGGGGCACGTACATCTTCCTCCGAGTCACTAGTGTAGTCGTAGAGGTAGGAGGCCTGTTGGGCAGCCACTCTCCGCCTTCCACGGGCACTGACACCACCTGAAGGAGGCCCGGTCGTGTCAGAAGGGCGCGCGGGAGAGGGACGTGTAGGCTCCATGGTAAAAAATTGGTATCTGACTGTACGTGCGAGACTGTGGTGTGTGTGGGGGTGGTGGTGAGAGGTGCCATGTAGTACTACTCGCGCACCAATTTTCAGCCGCCTGGGTTAAAGCCCGCGGTTTTGGTGCGTGTTTAAAAACCGCCCTCTTAAGAGCTTTGCCGCCGTCGCCCAGTAATACCTCTTATGAGCTTTGCCGCCGTTTACGGGTTAATCAAGAAAATGTTCAAAAAGTATTCTCGGCACAGTAATAGTACATATTTAATTAATTGTCACTGTCAATCTCATCATCAGAATCACAGTAGTTGTACACAGCATCATCGTCATTGTCACACTGTGCGCTGCACAAACACATATCTGTGCAAGGTAAGGCCTTGGACTTGCACGAGCAGCGCTGGGACGAGCAGTCTTTTTTGCAATGACATCTCACCATCTCCAGAATGGCCTTGGGTGCTGGGGGAAGGCTTGTGGTCGTTGGTTTTAGCTGGCCATCATCACCCTTGTGATACCCATTCTGAAGCGGGTCCAGCAGATCCTGATGGGGAAGAGAAGCCTGACCCCAGATTCGTGCTTGCACATGTGTCCTCATGATGTGCTGCTTCAAGGCACCCATTGTAGGTGGCAGATTGTCACTTTCTGCCATGTACTTGCAGAATAGGTGCCAGCATAGATCAGGAATGCTTTAGATCTGAATGTCCTTCAGACAGTATGCCCGGCATACAAACCTGGCCAAAGTTTGCAGGACATTCTCGCTCACACCTGTGTCATCACATAGCATGGATAGAGCCCTGATGATGTCATCGTCAGCATCTAGGAACAGCTTGAACCAGGTCAGTTTGCCTATTCGTGCAAAGCGACCAGTGTTGTCGGCCCCAGATAATGCGTGCAATGCTGGCAAAGGTTTTGCCTTCGCTGGTCCCAGATCTGTCCATATTGGCTTGATGTGAAGTGTCCCTGAAGTCATTGAGATTGAGGTGTTCTTTGGCAGCACATCATAATTTGCTATGAGCAGGACAAGAACATCGGTATCAGGAGAGAAGAACGTCATTTCCACATTCCTTGAGGAGTGGGCAGTTGCAGCGACTCCCAGGCTTATCATCAGCGTGTCTGCTTCCTCGTGGTTGTTGTGAGGGAAGTGACCGACATCCTTGTTGCTTCTTGTGTGGCCTGCGGCAGATGTGATGATCAGCTTGGACGAATCTTTGTTGTAGTCCAGTGTTTTCTGAGCCAGATACTCTGTGAGATCGACCTTTGTCTGGTCATGTGACAAGAAGCGACTCATCATAATGTGTTTGATTCTGGTCTCATCTTGTACTTGATACTGTACTGGGTCCCTCCCTTGTCGCCTCTTTTGCCTGGTTCTGTTCTTCAGGGAATCGGCCTTGTACGTGTCAAACACAAGAATAATTTCATCAAAGTCTCTGGTGAGGTTCACAAGTCTGTCATTAAAGTAAACACTGAGATCCTTCACGGGCACAACAGATGCATGTTTCTTAGTCAGCTTCTGGAGAAGAACCATCCTGTCAACCACTGCAATTTTCCAAATGAGATTGTCAAAATCTGAATCAGTCTCCTTTGGGTCTTCTTCTAGTTGTTCCCTTGCTTCTGTAAGTTCTGGCATTGCCAATTTGTCCAGTGCGTGAATAAGTTTGGACTTGTCACTGCATGGCAAGGCCTCTCCATTTGGGGCAAAGAGTGCCCTTGGTGTCACCGTGAACTCATAGGTGCCAACCGCTTGTTTGTGGTCAACATCTCTGTTGGAGTGGGCAAGAACCATCAGCCTCCCATACAGGTCTTTGGTTTCCTTCAGATCCACGACCTTGTCCCGAACTTTCACTGAATATTTCTTGTTGCCTGACATGTACATCTTGTTGTTTCTTTCTTCACAGGAGCCCAGATGCTGACTTCTCCATTGATCCGCTCATACACGTACTCTTCATACAGCTTCTGGCCAGTAACATCTATGTTCAGGATCTGCGGCACATACTCATCTGGGACGTATGCATGCGTTATGAGATTGTATATCCTGTCACCCTCAACAGCAAATGGATTGCCATGGATCACTATGGTATCTTTGAGTTTAGTGATGGTTCCATGCTCCCGCTTGACCATGCATGGGGAATGGTCATGATGTTCCATTCTTTGGTCTCCTGTAACGCAGAACTGGTCCTTGAATTGCTTGGCCATGGCTGACAACACTGGAGTGGCCAAGAAGAACCTCTGCCTTGCATTGGCGTTGTTGGAGATGCCAATTAGGCCAGCATGGACCTTCATCATTCTGTTTACCTGTTCACAAGCATGGTCGGCACCAAGAGACACGAACGGGATCCTACTATTCGTGACAGAGATGTTGCCTTCTTCCAGTTCTTTCCACGTCTCCGGGTGTTCTGTCTTCAGTGTATGCATGTCTGCTATGTAGCGTGGCCAAAGTCGCTTGTACCTGATTCTGCCCATTGCGAAGAACAACTTGCTGAGTGCTTCTCCTGCTCCGAGGTGGAGACGAAGATCAGCATTTCGAGAAGCAGCCACAAAGTGCAGAATCACCTCCACTCGGTGCAAGTAGTTCATCATGGACTGGAACATCGCATTCTTGGCCTTCTGTTCTTCCCAGTCAAGCAGCCTCTTCACCACATTCCCCTCACTCAATGTTTGCAGCAGGTTGACATTGGCTTGCTTCACAGATTCAGCTTTTGTCTTCATGTCGATCTCAGAGCACGCCGCTTCTACCTCAACTGAAGCTTCCAAGCATACTTCTTTCAGGTCTGGGTTGTCCTCGAAGAATTGCTCTATTGCCAGTTCATACAAGGCAATGTATGAGTAGATGTGGGCACGCAGGGAACGCTTGTAGTGAGTACATTTGAGAATCTGTCTGACGGTGGCAGAACCATACACATCTGCTTCCAACCAGGCATCATCTATGCCAGAGTTCTCGATTGATGATCCTAGGGCTCTTAAAGCAGCCATGACTACGTGCAGCTCTCCAAGTCGTGGCAGCACTTTTCCTTTCAGGTCTTGCCTAGTATCCACTAGCTGAACCGCTTTCTCATACAGGGCCATGTCCATTGAGATAACCGTGATATGTTCTTCCCCAACTGCCAACTCCTTCAGCTTACAAGCCTGCTTCATTACTGTCAGCAGTGTTGCCCACTCATGTGCCACTTCTGGAAGGAGTGGCAAGGCACCTACTTAGGTCACTGGCTTGCTTGTTGACAGCAAGGAGTTGTAGATGGCACATTCTGGAATCTTACTTGACCCTTCCTTCGTCCTAGAAAGGATGAACGCAATCAGCCATCCAAGTTGTTTGAGCTGATAGCTGGCCTCTACACCAGAGTTGTTGATGCTGAGCTCATTCACCCTCTTGTGTGGTGTTGTTTTTGGCTTTTCGCATGGTAGTATTGGTGTATGATGTGGCAGCACCGAGAGACTCCTTGACTTTGAATCACCAATCTCCAGAGGTGGGGCGATTGGCTCTCCAGGTGCATCAGCCCTCTGGTAAACAACAGTAACTGTCCCATGGGTGGTACCCTTGCCATCAAAAGTCAGCAAAGTCAGTGTTGTCAACAGCGAAGAACACAAAGGTGCCTTTCTTCAGGAAAGATGGCACATAGAGCCCCAGGAACTGCTTTGTGTTCTCCACCACTGCATTGGCGAGGGCAGTTTCTATGATAAGGGCACGGCTGTATGACACACAGTAGCCCTGGGCATTCAGAAGGTCCAGCAGTGTCTTGTTTCTGGTGTCGTGGTGGACAGTTAAGGCCAGTCCCAGCACTTGAGGGTTTTCCCTGGTTTGTTGAGCCCGGAATCCAGCACCATCGTCCCGTGGCTTCAGCATGACCTGCCTCTTGGACTTGGAGGCAAACATCAAGTTTTGGCTTAGGGTTAGTGAAGCTTTTTCCACAGCAATTGTCCGACCTTCTGTTTTCAGCTTGTCTCCAGGTCCTGCTATGATCCAGCGGAGCATGGTGTACAGTTCTATTGGTACATCTTCTAGCGTACTGGTCACCACTGTTGAACTTGAACCTGGCTTCTTCGCGGACCTAGTGAACTCTTCAATTCGATAACGAATTATCTGAGCAGCTTGGTAGAGGGTTTTCATGCTGACAATGTCATCTTCAATTAAAGCAGCATGAACCATGTCAGCTTCGCATGCATCAGGACAGTACAAGACTGCTGGATCCCTCCTGTTTTTCTGTCGTGCTGATTTTAATACTGGCAATTCAGACAGGATTTGTTCTTTCAGCCAATGCTTACTATAGGCAGGGGAATGATTTGCCAGGGCCTCTGAACTGCCGAGCAGTGTGACATACGTATTTTCAATGTCCTGCATCGACAGGTATGCACCATCCTTTGCCTCATTTTGTATGATGTTGTTGTTGTTGTTGTTGTTCCCCAGGCTGTCTGGCCGAACAGCCCCAAGGTCTCGAGCAAGGCCGTAAACGAGCGCCCCCACAAAATCCTCCCTGCTTACCACTAACAAAGCGCGGGTGACCGAAGCCACTCCAAGGCAGGGAGCTGAGGAGGGTGCGGAAACGCTCGGGAAACCAAGGCCCTGTGCCCCTCAGCAATTATGAAGGGAAAGTTGAGGGGTAAGGGAAAAATGTGACACTTTGGCTCCCAATCTGCCAACTTCTAGGTTGGCAGTAGGGAGGTCAATCCACGGAAAAGACGCCGTCACTTGAGATCTAGAAGATATATAAGTAAAAGGAACAGTCAGAGTAAGCTATGGGTATGGCAGAGATCGCTCAGTTCTCACTCGGATAGACCAGCCCATCACCACATGACTAGAACCCAATCCTCTCAGCATCAGCTAGGAAAGGCCCTAGAAAGCCACCTTTGGCGGGGGGATAGCTCCCCTATTTCAACTCCTTTCGGGGTTGGGCACCCGCCCATCTAATCAGTTCAATTAAGCTTGCAACTTGCTTTGGATCTTGTTCTGTTCTCTGAGCTTCCTTGCTGTGATCCCTCTGGGAATGGAAGACGTGCTTGGTCCAGCATGACTTATGGTACTGCACATCCATTGCATGCGCGTCACCATCAGCAATACAAGCGCTGTACCTAGTTCTGAGTTCAGGGTCTATGCAAGATTTCATTGCTTTTTTCAGGGCTTCTCCAGCATTTGCAGTTCTTACAGTGAACAGTTTCTCATCACCTCTCTGCTGGCAAAAGAAACACAGATCCTTGTCCAAGGGCCATGTTGAAGATCTAGTGAAAGGTGCGGAAGCAGTCTCCTTCGTCGCGTCATCAGCGCTTCTTGACCTGCGCCCTCTCACTCTTGGTGTGTGTGTCCCAGTCAGTATGGAATGTTCATGTCGGTCTCTCGCGCGTCTGCTCTGGATCGGGTTGGTGATGCTGGCGTAGCACGCAAGATGCCACACTGCTCGATCTTGATGCAGTGTCTCTTGCGTGCAATCTGCAAGTCACTTCTGTAGTGCAACACACTCAGCATCATGTGAGCTGGCCCGGTCCTTGACTGATTCCAGAAGACGGTTGTAAGAGTTTACTCTTGGTTGCAGCACTAAAGTTCCAGCTTCTTTTTGGCATACAATGCAGATTTTGTAGTCTGTAGTTTTGGACGAGCGTCCTGGTCTAAGTTGGGGAACTTCACTCATGGTTCAGGTAGTCTTCACTTGCATAGGAACCTGAAAGCAGAGAGAACCATGTATTAGAAGCGGACAATTTGGGCATTATTTGTTCTTATTTTGTCTTAAAAAATTAGATTAATCCTATCATAAGTCTATGAGCATTTGGAGGGAGAGCAAAACCAGGAAACAGTTAACTTCGGTAATAAAAATCATTCAAAATGAATTATAAAAGCTAGATAATAATAAAATGATGTAGCAGGAAAAATGCGAATAGCATGAAACAGAAATATAATAAAATTAATTCCGGATCAGGAAGTAAAACAGGAAATAGTTAACTTGGGAATCATATGGGGAGGTAAACTGGGTCCGTATATAATAAGATATACATTAATCAAACTGGGTCCGTATATAATAAGATATACATTAATCAAACTGGGTCCGTATATAATAAGATATACATTAATCAAACTGGGTCCGTATATAATAAGATATACATTAATCAAACTGGGTCCGTATATAATAAGATATACATTAATCAAACTGGGTCCGTATATAATAAGATATACATTAATCAAACTGGGTCCGTATATAATAAGATATACATTAATCAAACTGGGTCCGTATATAATAAGATATACATTAATCAAACTGGGTCCGTATATAATAAGATATACATTAATCAAACTCATTATTCTTAACTGTAATATCCACCATAAAAATTAATGAATGTGAGAGATAGAAAGTGATAAAACTCATTATTCTTAATCTTCATACTCACCAGTAAATATTGATGAATGTGAGGACGAAACTGCCTGGTATCGAACCCGGGTCCACCTACACGGGCGATGCCACACTGCTTCGATCTCGTTGCAGAGTGTCTAGCATGCAATATGCAAGTTGCTTCTGTTGGGCAATTACACACTTCACTCATGGATCAGGTACTCTTTACTAGTATACGAACCTGAAAGCAGAGAGAGCCATGTATTGGAAGTGGACAATTTGTTTTGATATTAATCCAATCCACAGTGGCAGAGGTTATGTGTAGCCCATTGTGGGTTGTTTCATTGGATTCCTTGCCCCTGAAAATGTATGGTTAGACACCAAAATCATAAGACTATGAGCATTAGAAGTGGAGATAATGTGAAATACATACAAAAATGGCCGCCATTTTGAAAATCCAAGATGGCCGCCATTTTGAAAATCCAAGATGGCCGCCATATTGTAGTTGAAAAAAATGTAAATATTGATTTCCTGGTTCAGAAGGTCCCAAAGTTTCTAAAAATTTATAGTTTTGCAAATCTCCAAAAAATTCCAACGAAAGCCTTTTTTTGTACATTGGGAACTGGACTATTAGCAACAGTGATCATTCCAAGAAAGGTTGGATGAAAAGGATACACCAAGGATATTGAGAGAAAATGAAGGGTTGATTTGTGTATTGTTGAAGAGTAATTGAAGGCCTTGTGGAGGATTGTGTGTGACGGTTAGTTAAATGGAGAAATTGGGTCTTGGAGGCAATGAAAGTAACAAGATTTTCTCTGCCTAAATCAGAAATATTGGAAAGATCGGAAGATAGGCATTCTATGGCCTCGTCACGTGACTCTTGGAGTGATTGCATACTGGGATGTTGTGAACAAGTAGTTGAATAGTGTAAGGTATAGTCATCAGCATATGAGTGGATGGGACTAGAGATACAGTTGAGGAGATTATTAATGAATATTAGAAAGTAAACTGAAGATAGGACAGAAACCTGAGGAACACCGGAGTTGATAGGTTGGAGGAAGTGAGCGTTGGCCATCCACAATGGAACTGTCAGAAAGGAAATTAGAGACAAAGGCACAGATAGAGGGATAGAAACCGAAGGATGCAAGTTTTGAAATTTGAAATTTTTGCCAGGCTCTATCGAAGGCTTTTGATATGTCTAGCACTCTAGAAAATGTTTCACCGAAGTCCCGAAATGAGGATGACCAAGTATTAGTAAAATAAGCAAGGAGATCACCAGTAGAACGACCCTTAACCCATACTGTATCAGAGGATATTACTATAAATGTAACCTCCAGTACCAGGCATTGTGGCCAAAATGGCTTCAGAGTCTAAAGAGAATAGCCTCTCACCCCGAAAGTTGGAGGAATACTGTCCCAGCTAGCTCCCACAGGCTTGGATCCAACTGAACAGGGGTGACAAGGTCTCAGAGCAGTGCATACAAGTCATGGTACCAGGTACCGTTCGATACGGGCAGTTACAAGGACCGCATAGTACTGACGATCATCTTCCGTCACCGGTACTGACGAATGACTTTTTTACTGGCGGCTGTATACCGTCGCTGGTACAGTAAGAATTAAGGAAACCATACTGACAATCGGAAAGTAAATGTACCTATTATTTACCTAATATATACCTAAATCCAAATACTATTTAGCTTCTGTGATGCGTTTCTCATTCCTCACACGTTTCCAAGACCACGATGTCAGATTCTCTGGAATCATTCTTCCTTACTTGGTGGATGGTCACAGGGTGAAGACGTACATCTTGGTAGCTCCAGTCTATCGTCGGTCAGCCTTGGTTTTCCACACAGTGAGTTCTTTTTTAATAATCGTCACTGTTTAGGCTTGCTAGACATGTATTTCAGCATAGTTGGCAACCAATTGTTGTGTTTTCATCTGTACCCGTCCCCATTTGAGGATACCACCGTTTTAAGAAGGTTTTCCGAGGCTCTCCTGAGGATTTCCGTTGGCACATTCATCATGTTTCTCACAGTCTTTAACCCTTAATTAGCGGCGAGCAACATAAGTCGAGTTAAATAAAGCTGGACTATGTGGCGGCGCTCGACATAACTCGAGTGGCAATTTCAGCACGTAATGTGGCTGAGAGAGAGAGACAAGTGGTGGCAGGAGACTAGCGAGCGTATGACTGCTCCAGACCACCGCGGCGAACCTACTGACACAAATCTCAGCTCCCTCCTCCCTCTCTCACTCGCTACATACTCAATTATGTACTGAAAGTACCGAATTACCTGCTTTTTGCACTCGCGTTGCACGGTTATTACAAGAAAACTATCCATCATACAAGGATCGTTATGGTGTCATTCGAAAGCTCTGTTTATGCCCTTTCAGGGATAGGTACTTGTTTTACGTTCTGGGTCTTATTTAGGCATGAAAATGATCACGTAAACAGCCCTATTTTGGCTAAAAACACCCCGCTGTGCGGTACACATAAATAAACCGCATAGGCCGCTCGTAAGGTGTTAAAATGTAGAAGAGACTAGAACCCCTATTTGTGAACCAAGAGTCCCTCAGCATGCCCAGAACATCCCTACACTTAAGCTAGGTAGGTTACATTTCCTATTCCCTCCCGCCCTTCTTCCTTGTCGCTCCAGTTCCATGATAATGTAGGTGTTCAGGCACGGCGCTATTCCTTCAATAACTTGCCATTTGTAGATTGTTAAATACCTCCCTCTTCTTCGCTCCAGTGAATAGAGCTTATGAGATTTCAGACGATCTCAGTAGCGAAGATGGTTTTACGAGCTGATGTGGGATGTAAAGTTTCTTTAAACACTCTCTATTTTATATATTTCTCCTGCTCTGTGTGGAGATGTTAGCACACTGCAATACTCCAATCGTGGGATCACCAATGATTTGAAGTGTTTTCATTGGCCGTTCTTCTCGTGTCTTGAAAGTGCAAGTAACTAACCTACTAGTTTCCTAGCTTCTACTGACTTGGGCTGATTATGTTCGTTGAAGGACATATTTTCTGACATTATTATACCATGATCTTTAACATCTGTTTTTTGTGGGATTGGCAAGAATCTTAATTTATTAGTTTAAGGCAAGGGTCAAACCGTGAAGGTTTCCAGTTTCACCATAAGTCAGCAGAGATGTCACCCACGCAACTTCTCAGGCACCCGGGTGAGTACACAGGTATGGTAACCAGGGTGGCGACGGCAGGTAACTCACGGCTGGCTATAGGCGACAGCATCGAGGGTGTGTTACTGGGTGTTTGATCAATTCGCCACTCAGTCACATCATTCTTCTTGGTGTCTCTCTCCGACAGTAGAAGAGACAGTTGCAAGAATAGGAACAGAAATAAATCCAGCTTCGATGATGCCAGCTACTTAATTACTGGACATGTTGATTCACAGCTTTCTGTTTGCCTGCAAATGACTGAACTCGCTGATTCATAGCTTAACACCTTACGAGCGGCCTAGGCGGTAATTTATATGTACCGCCCAGCGGGGTGTTTTTACCCTAAATAGGGTTGTTTACGTGATCATTTTCATGCCTAAATAAGACCCAGAGCGTAAAACAAGTATCTATTCCTGAAAGGGCATAAACAGAGCTTTCCAATGACACCCCAACCATCCTTGTACGACCGCTGGTTCTCTTGCAACGATCGCGCAACATGAGTGCAAAAACCATGTAATTAGGTACTTTCCCTACATAATTCCCTGTGTAGCGAGTGCGAGAGGGTAGAGGAGGGTGGGATTCATGTCAGTAGGTCCGCCGCGGTGGTCTGGAGCAGTCATACACTTGCTACGCTCCTCCCACCACTCATCTCTCTCTCTCAGCAACATTACGTGGTGAAAATGGCGCACGACATAAGTTGTGAACCACCACTTAGTCCATTTATATTTCACACAACATAAGTTGCGCGCCGCCAAAGAAGGGTTAAGGTTGCCTGCCAATGACAGGACATGCTGGTATTGGATTTTTGTGTATGATTCTTAATTGGCAATGATGAATGTGGCTGTGTTGGTGGCTTGGTGTGTAGTATATTTTCTTGCTAGTATTGGCTGTTCTTGAGGTGAATGAGCATGTCAATGTTTGGGAAGAGAAAGCTTCTTGTGCTGAAATAGATAAAACAACCTAGGGAAAATCCACAGGTATGTACAATACCTGGAAGCCCGTCACCCCTATTTGGTCCCTCTCTGCTATTACTATAGTCCGTTCGTTCTTGGTTGGGCAGAAATCATTATCTCTACCCTGGAACTCAAAAAGAGTTAGAGCAAATGAGCTGTCAATTTATACACATATTCTCTAGCCAAGTCTTCCTATTTTGTAGAAATATTAGCTCGATTACTCTAGTCCTTTTTGAGTTATGAGAGGTTAGGGGTTACGATTTCTGCCCAACCTGGAATGAACAGACTATATAGGCATAATGAGGTGATAAGACTTCTCCTTTTTCTGGTGGGCGTGTTTGCTTGTGTGACGGAAAACAGTTCCCCTCGTGATTTAACACCTTACGAGCGGCCTAGGCGGTAATTTATATGTACCGCCCAGCTGGGTGTTTTTACCCTAAATAGGGTTGTTTACGTGATCATTTTCATGCCTAAATAAGACTCAGAGCGTAAAACAAGTATATATCCCTGAAAGGGCATAAACAGAGCTTTCCAATGACACCCCAACCATCCTTGTAAGACCGCTGGTTCTCTTGCAACGATCGTGCAACACGAGTGCAAAAACCATCTAATTAGGTAGTTTCCCTACATAATTCCCTGTGTAGCGAGTGCGTGAGGGTGGAGGAGGGTGGGATTCATGTCAGTAGGTCCGCCACGGTGGTCTGGAGCAGTCATACGCTTTCTACGCTCCTCCTACCACTCATCTCTCTCTCTCAGCAACATTACGTGGTGAAAATGGCACACGACACAAGTTGTGAACCGCCACTTAGTCCATATTTATTTCACACAACATAAGTTGCTCGCCGCCAAGGAAGGGTTAAAGGCATAAGAAGAGTTGCAAATGCAAAAAAATAACAAAGAATTAATGTACGAGCTGTGTTAATACATGGAGATATAAATTGAAAGGTTAGGTCAAGGAAATGCTGGACGAGACTAATTATAGTATTAGATAATTAACCCTTTCACGCATTTATGACACAGAGGTTGCCAGATTAGCAATAAGAAATAGAGTTCTCTCACTCATATAATTACCTCTCCAAAATTGGTTTTCTGCCCACAGCTAACTCAAAGACAACTGCAGAGGTAGAAGTAACTAAACTAAAGGTTTCTAAATACCCCTGATGGTAACAAAGGCTTTAAAGTATCCCCAATAGGCTCAAGATCGCGTCATATGTCGGAGAGGGTTAACCCTTTAACCCATCCAATCCCAGCGACGGCTACCAGCCAACAGTAGATAAGTCAATCCTCAGTCCCAGCGACGGCTGGGAGCCGTCAGTAATGTACTTTCCTTGTAGCTGCCTGTATCAGGCTGTGCCTGGTACCATGACCATTTGAGCAATGCTCTCCATATGGCAACACCTCTCAGCTTATATCCAACCCTCTGAAAGCTGGGAGAGCCAGTCTTCCTTCATTTCTTGAGGTGGAAGGTTGTTCTATCTTGCCATTTTGGCCACATTGCTTGGGAATTGGGAGAGACTTTTATTACTGTATCCTATGGTACAGTAGGGGTTAACCCGGGAACTGCGGGGAGCCTCTTAAGAGTTCCCCCGCGGACTGCGGGGAGACTCTTAAGAGTCAGAGAAAAAAAAAATCAACTTTTGACATCGAAAAAAAATTATTTGTTTTATTTATATTTTTTTATTTGTTTTTATTTTTTTGGGCCCCTGGGCCATGCAAAATCTCAGTCCTCTACCTTCCCTCCTTCCCCACTTTCCTCCTCTCCTTCAGTTATCACCTGTTATTCCCTTATTCTGAGGTATATTTTCGTGCTAACATTAGAAATCCGGTTGTAGGGTATGGTCATCACTGATAGCAAGCGAATGCAAGAGAGAGAGAGAGAGTATCGATCGACTGTGTCTCAGTGGCCTTGGGGGAAATTGGCGGGAAAGCAGCTTGCCTCACCCATACATTATACAAATCGCGGGCTATATCTCCGATTTTGACCATCCAAACGCTGTTTTCACTAGTTTTATTATTGTTTCAGGTTAATACCTTTATAATCAACCTATAATAGGCGCATATGGATAAGTATTAATGCTATTAACCCGGGAGCTGCGGGGAGACTCTTAAGAGTTCCCCCGGCGCACTGCGGGGAGACTCTTAAGAGTCAGAGAAAAAAAAAATCAACTTTTGACATCGAAAAAAAAAAAAAAAAAATTTTTTTTTTTTTTTTTTTTTTTTTTGGCCCCTGGGCCATGCAAAATCTCAGTCCTCTACCTCCCCTCCTTCCCCACTTTCCTCCTCTCCTTCAGTTATCACCTATTTTCCCTGTTATTCCCTTATTCTGAGGTATATTTTCGTGCTAACATTAGAAATCCGATTGGAGGGTGTGGTCATCACTGATAGCAAGCGAGTGCAAGAGAGAGAGAGAGAGTATCGATCGACTGTGTCTCAGTGGCCTTGGGGGAAATTGGCGGGAAAGCAGATTGCCTCACCCATACATTATACAACTCGCGGGCTATATCTCCGATTTTGACCATCCAAACGCTGTTTTCACTCGTTTTATTGTTGTTTCAGGTTAATACCTTTATAATCAACCCATAATAGGTGCATATGGATAAGTATTAATGCTATTAATGGCACAATGAATATTTTAGTGACGGAAACACCTCAAATACGTCAGCACAGGGGGACGTTTCCAATTACCCCCATGCGCACTTCAGAGGTTAATGGTACAATGAGTATTTTAGTGACGGAAACACCTCAAATATATGCGCACAGGGAGAGGTGTCTAATTACCCCCATGCGCACTTGTTAGGTTAAGTACCGGTGTAATCCTTTTAACTTCATTCTGGCTACAATTAGACAATTTTATTCAGTTTCAAAAGGGACTCCAGCAATTAACCCCTCCAATCCCAGCGACGACTATAGTCGTCAGTTGATAAGTAACTCCCTAGTCCCAGCGACGGATATAGTCGTCAGTATTGTACTTTCTTTGTAACTGCCTGTACAAGGCTGTACCAGTTACCACGACCGTTTAAGCACTGCTCCCGTTATGGCAACACTTCTCAGCTTATATGAGACCCACTGAAGGGTGGGAGGGCCAGTGTTGCCTCATCTCTGGAGGTGGATAGGTGGTCTCTCCTACCATTTTGGCCACATTGCTTGGGACTGCTGGGAACTTTTATTACTGTATCCTACGGTACAGTACGGATTAAAAGGCTTCGAACTATCTTACTTAACCCCTTTTACTACCACAGATCCTTCTTTAACTGCACAAAATCCTATAAATACAGCTAGAGTAAAATTAAAAAGACGTCGCCAGTACAGAAGGGGTTAAGATGCAGATAAAGTGATAGGACAAGGGGATACTAATAGCGTAGATTTAATGGTACTGGATAAAATATTACTAGACAGGAGTGGATGAGTGGTAGGAGGAGAAGGAGGAAAAGTGGAAGGAGATGTAAAGTGGAAGATTAAGGGGAAGACAATGCAGAATATGCGGCGTATCAAGAGATAAAATAAAATATTATTGGATGAAAAGCGTAAAGTGATCATAATATTGAGTGGTACTTGAAAAGTAGACAGAATGGATAAAAAACACCATCTGAGGAAGAGCACTTTTATTTACCAGTGACCTGATGAAGCTATCTTCGAAATGTTGTCAATAAAGTGCTCTTCCTCAGATGGTGTTTTTTATCTGATCATAATACTTTACTTTTAAAGGGCTATTGGTAGAGATCAACTCATTTAATATACGGATAATGATGTTATCAAATAATCGTAGTTATATCACTATCAATATGCCTAACTAATTAATTGTTGCATGCATTATTCTATTTTTGTTTTATAATGCAGGTGCGCTCACAGGTTGTGTTCGAGTCATGTGAAAAATGGCTGGGCATGATGTACAGGTGTTTATCAAGGTAATTTAACAGCTTACATTGATAGGCACAACTTTGGGTGGTCATTATGGCCCATATTTAGCCATGACTCAAATGAATCAGACAGGAAATAGTGGACATGTAGCTTCTGTGAGCGTTGTTACGCCCCTCTGGGACTAGAAGCTAGGTAATAGTTTACAAGTAATTCGACCTGATTATCCAGAGGTGTAGACACCCCAGAGGGACAACACAAAGACAGACGTGAGAGGATATAGACGCTAACTAGTATAAGTACCAGAAACCCAAGTTCTTATGGCACTATGATAATATAAGTCTCTATAATCTAAGTGATTATTAGAATATATCCTCTCCCCACAAGACACCCCCTAGCAGGCACTATTATTACAATCCCAGGTATATAGGTAAAACAAAATATTAGTATGGCTGGAGCAAAAGAATAAAATCACCAGAGTAAAACAACAAAGAAACACTCACACTAATACATATAAAAAACAGGGGAATAATTATAACCAATATATTTATATATTTTTTTTAATAAAATAAAGTTTTACTTACAAGGTGTTATTCAAGTTTTAAAATGAATACGTTAAACAATTAAATCAAAAGTGAATTTCATTAATAAATAAACTAAGTGAATTTAATGTTTATAAATAAAGTAAATATTTAATTATAAAGAAATATTAAAGAAAACTAAAATAAATAAAATATCAAATTAAATGTTAATATTTAGTTAAAATGGGTTTAAGTCCTGGAGCAACTCACAACCACCCCTATCATCTCCACACTGCTAAGCCCCCACAGGCAGTACGTCGAGAAAGGTGAGGCGGACAATCCAGGCTTGTAGAATCCAATAAGCACCACCCGTCGAGAGCACCACCAGATGTGAACTGCCTAAGCTCTCCAGCTCAAACCCTATGTCACCTCTCTTTATGTGTGATGTACCAAGAAGCGCAAGTGGGTACGTAGTGGTGAGGAGCCGAACTATTGAAGTCCCGTATGCCATTGTGGGTCATACGGTTCATTGAGGGGGTTCAGTCTGGAGTCAAGATGGCTTCCTTTGATAGGAGTAGAGAGAGTGAACCCGGGTGAGCGAGCGAGGCAGGCAAGGCGGGAGGGGGGTACAGTCACGGACAACAGGCAGTACAGTCACAGCTAGTATATGACTGTGGGAAGAGCCTGCATGATAAGAAGAGCATAACAGCGTGCTTATGGAGAACCTACTATATAATGCATACTGGTTTCTAAAATCTGAGGAAATCCGGCGCTAACATTGCTCGTGTGACTCAAACTTGAGGCAGGAAGATGAAGAAGGGAGTTGAAAAAGTCTATGCCGTAAGATAGGTGATTCAGACCGGAGGTAGTTTTTTATACAACCCCTCCATATTATTGTATATACACGAGAGTCGAGTCGTATGTTAGTCATTATTAGAAGGTGTTTTTACACTGGTGCATTTCGGCAAATTAATCACTTCCTATGTATATACTATATATATTGTTTTCACAATTTACTACATGATTTGTCTTCACGTCATTTCAGGAAGCCCCATCTTCATGGCACAAATCACTTTTCAAAATACTATGTACAGTCGTAAACATCAATAAGGATAGACTCGGTGGGTAGATTGTAGGCATCAATCGAGCAGGGCAACACCCAGGGGAGGCCTATAGGCATTTGATAAGGAGATGCTGGAACTCCTGTTTCATTTGCCTGGCTTCCCTTACTGTTTTTGTTTGTACCTCACCTACACAGAGTGATCCAGCTAGCTCCCACAAACATCAATTCCTCCTATCTATTTCACTACACGAAACAAGCACACCACACTTCTTTCTGCCACAATAAAATGTAACATGATGATGAACAATAACCCAGCCTCAGAGTCCCCAGGGGGTGACAATAAATGCCCCCGCACTCGCCCGAACTTCCCCAAATGAACCTTCAAAACTCTCTGGACCACGGCCTGTCACTGTTACTATCTACTTCTGCAATATTTGTGGCATTTCCACTAATTTTCCCCCTATTGGACACTACCTCTCCTCTTACAAACCTGATCTTCTTTTCCTCACTGAAACTCAGGTGTCTGAAAAAACTGTCAGCAGCCGGGGCCCCTTCTCTGTATCCTCCTACTTTCTATATCCTAGTTTCAAAGTCGAAGGCAGATATTGTGAATATGTACACAACAAACTCACTTTCTCTCATGTTCCCGACTTTGAATCCTCTGAATTCTCAACTTTATGGCTCAAACTATCCTGTCACTCTCATACTAAATGTTTCTGTGCTGGTTATCTTTCCCCTAACTCTACTGACTTTCCCAAATTCTTTGAATCACTAAACTCTAAAGTGTAACATATCTTATCCATCTCGCCTTTCTTAGATATCTCCATCTTAGGAGATTTCAACATTCACCACTGCCAGTGGCTCTCGTCTCATTCTACTAACCAACTTGGTGAACAAACTTACATCATTCCTGTCCTAAGTGACCTACTGCAGTTAGTTCCGCAACCCACCCATATCCCGGATCGCTTCGGAGATCGGCCCAACATTCTAGACTTGTTTCTAACTTCCAAGCCTTCCGCTTATACTGTCAATCTTTTCTCTCCTTTGGGTTCTGCTGACCATAAACATATCTCTGTCGACTGGGGGGCTCTTTGTCAAAACTTCTTTGATTTCCCATGGAATATTATTTGTTTCCATGGCCAGGGACCCCCAGAGAGTGCCGAACGCATTACTAAGGTAATCCTCTCGGGCAGGGAGGCAAACATTCCATTTTCTTTTTCTCAGACTAATGCGACAAAATATTGGTTTACTCACGCTTGTTCTACTGCTGTCCGCAATAAGGAAGAAGAATTCAAGCACTACCGTCGCATTCAAACTCAATAATCTAATATTTCCTATGTTTCTGCCCGGAATCAAGCTAAATCTGTTCTTCAACTCGCCAAATGCACTGAACTATTCAATTCTAGCTCTTTCCAAGATTTCTGGCATCTAGCCAAAATCCTCTCCAACAATTTTTCTTGCTCGTCTTTGCCTCCCCTTTTCCACTCTGATGGCACTACCGTCACTTCTTCCTTTGACAAAGCTGAACTCTTTGCTCAAACATTTGCTAAAAACTCCATCATGGATGATTCCGGTGCTATTCCTCCCTTGCCACCCCTCTCTCCTACTTATGCCTAATATCCTATAATCTCTTCTACAGTAGTGCTTTCTACCCTCTCGGAGCTTAACCCGAGGAGCGCGAAAATGAGGTGTTTATAAGTGTCACATATATGCAATTAAACCCTTCGATTCTGACAGAATTTGTTATATTTACCATATAAACAATTATTTCTTCTCCATATGCGTTTATTTTACTTAGATGATGAAGATTGAAGAACGATAAAAAAGTGGGAACAGTAATTGGGTGATGGAAAATGTATACTTTCGCCAGGCGGTCGTATTCGGGGGCGGCTGGGCGAGAGACATACAACTCTCCTCTGCAATGTCTTGCAAGCAACTGAGCGGCCCGGGAGAGATCTCTGGTTGCTAGAGGGTCTCTATATGACTCACCGGTGTCTCCGAGTCCGCCTGACAATAATTGGTGCGGAAAATATTTGATAAATGAGGGAATAAAAGGAAACATAATTGAAGAGATGGGAAGAGGGAGGAAAAGGTGGGGAAGGAGGGAAAGGGGGGGGGACACATGTGGAGGAGTTGTAGTAAATATTAGAGGGGAATTATCTCACCTAATCACATATTGCTTTGTTTTAATTGCCCGTGGGGCATTTTAGAAGAGTTTGTTCATGGTCTTGCTTCCGTAAGGCCTATCGCGTAGGCTATACAGATACTTCCGTGAGGCTTATCACGCTTGCCGGGTTAATACTAAGAAAGCGTATGGACCGGAGGGGGTCCTGCTATTGTACTAAAAATTGCTTCCGTGCTGACTCTCTGCCTAGGCAAACTCTTCCCATCTCTTTCTCTCATCTAACGTCTTCCCTTCTCGCTGGAAGTTTGCTCTTATTCAACCTGTCCCAAAGAAGGGTGATCGCTCTCAATCCTCCAACTATCGTCCAATTGCTCTCATTTGTTGCATCTCCAAAGTCTTTTAAACTATTCTTACTTCAAAATTTCTTAATCATCTCTCTTCTCATAATCTACTCTCTTCTCATAATCTACTCTCAGATATCCAGTATGGATTCCTTAGGGTTCGCTCTACTGGGGATCTCCTTTCATATATTACTAACACTAACTTGGTCATCCTCCTTTTGAGACTTTGGTGAGACATATTCTATTGTGTGCTAGACATATCGAAGGCCTTTGATAGAGTCTGGCACAATCTCTGATATCTAATTTACTACCCTCCTTCGGTTTCTATCCCTCCATCTGTGCCTTTATCTCTAATTTCCTTTCTGGCCGTTCCATAGCTGCGGTTGTGGATGGCCATCGTTCACTTCCTCAACCTATCAACTCTGGTGTTCCTCAGGGTTCTGTCCTATCTCCAGTTCTCTTTCTAATATTCTTTAACCCGGCAAGCGCGATAGGCCTCACGGAAGGCTTCCTATAGGGAACGCGATAGGCCTCACGGAAGCAGGATTTTTAAAGGCGTACCAAAACGGCGCCAAGCTGTCTGGGGAGTCACAAATTGCGCCACGTTTAGTGCGACATGGTACCTCTCGATGGCACCCACAACCACCCGCCGCACGCACCCCACACAGTCTACACACGCAGTACGCTCTCAGTCACCATGGAGCCTACACGCTCCCCTGACTCGCTCCCTGTTGACTCGCCCAACCCTGTTGCTGGCGGTGTTAGTGCTCGTGGCAGGACACGAATACGTGCCAGGGACCCCTCCTACGTATATACTTCTGAGGATGATGAGCCAGTGCAGCCAAGAAGACCTACACGTGCTGGGAGAGGCACGACACGTGGTGGGAGAGGCACGACACGTGCACCAAGCACGACGAGTGCGAAGAGGTCATTGTCCTCAGCATTTGCTCTGACAACTGCTACCACAACAACTACTGCCTCTACTGTTGTGGCAACGACGCCCACGGCGCCCACCACCACAGGAAGTACAAGTGGCCGTCCTGGGGATGCAGGAGCATCGGGGGTAGTTGGCAAGAAGGGTAAGGGTAAAGGACACCCTTATCAGTTCAAGAGGAGTAAGGTGACACCTCCCGCCTCTACCACCCCCGCGTTGCCACCACCACCACCACCCACCACGGCCGCCCCTGTCTCACTACCCACCACGGCTGCCCCTGCACCACTGCCCACCACGGCCGCCCCTGCACCACCGCCCACGCACGCCCCTGCTCCACCACCCACGCCCACCCATGCCCCTGCTGCTGTTGGAGGGCCTCGTAGAGTTTTGGCAGCCGGTCTAACGCCATCCAAGTTTGACGCCCTCCTCTTCCCTCCTGACTCCTCTGACGACGACGCTGCAGAAGGGGAAGCCTTCGATCCCAGGAACTATGGCTGGGGTGGTGATAGTGGGAGCGAGTCTGAGGAGGATCAAGACCAATATGAGGGAGGTGCAGAGGATTCGGAAGACGACGATGTACTTCTGCACCGTGACCATGACCAAGACCTGTCTGACGACGAAGGCGCAGACGACGTGGCTGACGGAGGGGCTGATCCTGATCCCCCACGGGCGTATAATTTTGCCTGGTCTGAAGGGTCCCATTTCCAACCAGATTTGCACCAGTTCAATGCCAATCTGGCTGGTTCAACAGCAGACTGGCCCTGCAATGACCAGTCCACGGAATCTGATTTCTTCTGTGCATTTTTTGACCAGGAGGTATTATCTCATCTCGTTTCCCAAACCAATGGCTATTTTACCTGGGTGAGGGAAAGAATTGATATGATATCTCCTAGAGCAAGAATTCGTGCATGGGTTGATACGACTGTCCCTGAGCTCCTTGTGTTCTTTGCGTTGTTGCTAATCATGCCTCTCTGCAGGAAGCATGTAATGGAGCATTATTGGAAGCACGACCCAAACATCAACACCCCAATTTTCCGGAAATATATGGCTCGTGATAGATTTTTCTTGCTTCTGCGATTTTTGCACTTCGCAGACAATAATAATCCAAACCGAGCTGATAGAATATGGAAAGTTCGGGATGTGTTGACCATGTTGTTGCAAAGGTACAGGAAATTCTTCTACCCCTTTGCCAACCTGGTGATTGATGAGTCGCTCGTGCTTTTCAAAGGACGCCTGGTGTTCAAGCAGTACATCCCCTTGAAGAGACACAGGTTCGGGATCAAGATCTTTGTGTTGTGCGATTGTGAAAGTGGAATAGTGCTCGACATGATCGTATACACCGGCACTGATGTAGACATTCCAAAAGTCGGTGGCAACGACCCATTGGGCATGTCAGGGCACATTGTGAAAAAGATGCTGGAGCCCTACCTGAACAAGGGGCACACGTTGTACACCGACAATTGGTATACAAGTCCTGCACTCTGCCAGTTCCTCCATGACCACAAAACGGGGGCATGTGGGACTGTCAGAACTAACAGGAAGTTCATGCCTAAGTTCCAAGGCAATCGCATAGAACTGGACAACCCATCCCACAGTGACACCGCTTCTGATGACGACTTGGCAGAGGAACAAAGGCGCCGCAGACTGGACAGACCAAGAAGAAAGAAGAAAGAGCACTACAAGCAGCTGGAGAAGTCTGGGAAAGTTCTGGCGGTAAAGTGGCTCGATAAGCGACCAGTTCACCTGCTTTCGACTGTCCATACAGGTGCCCAAGTGGACTCTGGTAAATTCCACTACCGTACCAAGAAGTCTATCCAGAAACCTGATATGGTGGTGGATTACACCAAGTACATGCGCCTTGTGGACAAGTCTGATTGCCAGCTTGCAGGCGTTGAGTGCCTACGAAAAACAGTGAAGTGGTATCACAAGCTTTTCCTTCACTTTGTTGACATCACGATGCTCAACGCTTACAACATGTGGCTTGTAAAAAAGACATGGCCCCGAACATAAAACTCAAGTTCAGGGAGTTCATATACAACGTCGCCTACCAACTCCTACAAAAACACCAACCAGTCTCCGGTCACAGGGGTCGCCGTGCAGTCAACCTCCCAGACAGAGTCATTGATGGATATGACAAACACTACCCTATCCACACCGAGCTATCTGGCACCCGGAGGCTGCAAGTACAGTGCCAGGTCTGTGCCCACTCCACCAGAAAGCCACAAAGAAGAAGCCGAGTCACATCAATGTGCAAGGAATGCAACGTTGGGTTGTGTTTGGGCGAGTGCTTCAGGGACTACCACTCACTCAAGTACTACTAGGAGTGGTACCTGTGTCGCCCTATCTCAGCCAAACTCCTGCCCCGCCCACCTACCTCACTACCTACCTCACTACCTACCTGCCCGTACCTGACCTGCCCGTACCTGACCAACGTGATCTCAAAACACCTGCCTGCCTACCTACTTGCCCGTACCTGACCAACGTGATAATATTATCATAACATGTACAAATTATAGTTGTAGGATAAGTTCATATGTTTTGGTATATACTGTATATATATATTATATATATATATATATATATATATATATATATATATATATATATATATATATATATATATATATACACAGTATATTATTGTATACAGTATACAGTATATAAGCAATATTTTCATTTATTATTTCAGTTTAATTCATTAGCCAGGCAATATTTTGTTTTATTTATATATATACCTATGTAATATTATACTTATGTACTAACCTTTTGTAACAACCTTTTGTAATAATAAAACAAACAAAAAAACAAACAAAAAACAAATAAATAAACACAAAAAAACATACTTACGCTCTGCTATTCATCAAAGTTTTCGACTTTATGAATAGCAGGGCGTAAGTATGTAAAAAAAAAAAATTTTCAAGTGATATAAACACTCCAAAAACATCCCCATAACCTCTCTGGTTTCGAACCCACGTCTCTAGGCCTACGTCTCTAGGCCTACATCTCACTCAGTCCATCACTCTAACCACTAGACCATGACTGTTCACACTATACTGACAGCGATTAGTGCGTACGTATTTTCGGGCAGACGAATGCTTGACAAAAAAAAATATATATACCCTCGATACACTTGTGTATATCGAAGTATTTAGTATGTATAATACTTTTACATAACCTAACATATTCTATCATTACGAACAAACAGTAAAGAAATTTACAAGTAAATAAATAACCTTTCATCCATGAGTTGCAAGCAAATAGTGCGTAAAAATTGTGTAATGAGATATCGGGTTACTCTAACATACTGCGCCATCCAAGAAGTCTTATCGTTGTTTACAATATAGCAACGACAACACAAAGTGTCTATAAGGTCTAAATTTGTGCATACACCCACGCTAATCTCATCTACTTACTGTAATCTGACCCCTTTTCTCTCCCGCGCCACCCACCTTTCTCAATACACCACTCTTATTTCGCCTATTATTCGTCCGTATGCCTCTCTGCGCTTCATTTATCAGTGTATATTATTCACATGGGCTGCCTTACTCATGAATATGAACAGGTGAAACCATAAAGGTGCTTTTTAGGCGAGATATAGAGCGTTGCTTCTCATCAATCGCACGTTCTTGCCTCCACCCTCTCTCTCTCTCCTCCCGCCTGACTCACTCACACACACTCGCTCGCTCGGGGATGTCGTGCCTATCAGCCCATTTTTTTCAACTTGCAGCCACCGTAACTCCACACCCACATTTTTTTAGGGTGGATATATATATATTGGCGGATGTGGCTGCTTATTTCCAAGACATTGAGGTACTTTTTTTTAAATTCTGTGAGATCGAATATTTTGGCAGAAATGCACAAATAACTACCCTAGCTCCTACTGCTATTTAGCGCTTATCAGGCATGATCTTCTCAACGGTACCTCCAGTCCTATCCATTCATATGCTGATAACTCTACCATACACTATTCAACTAATTTTTCAGAATGCGCCACCATGCAATCACTCTAAAACTCGCCTGATTTAACCATAGAACACTTTTCCTCTGATCTATCATCCATTTCCAACTGCAGAGAATATTGTATTGCTTTCAATGCTTCCAAAACCACATTTCTCCATGTGTCTACCCGTCAAGAACTCCACAGGTCTATCCCTTATGCTTCAACAATACGCAAATCAACCCTTCATCCTGTCTTAGTATTCTCGGTGTCTCTTTTTCTTCTGATCTCTCTTGGAAAGACCATATTACCACACTTGCTAAAACAGCTACCCAGAAGCTGGTTGTTCTCAACTGCCTCTGGGGGTTAATTACCTCTTCACGGCTTTTTGCTCTTTACAGGAGCACAGTGCATCCTTGTATTGAGTATTGTTTGTATGTGAGGGGAGGATCCTCTCACACAGCACTTCTAGTCAAAGTAGAAAAGAAAGACTTTCATCTTATTAACTTACGTCCACTCACCGATTCCCTGCAACTCTCTCTCTTCGACGCAATGTTGCACCTCTCTTGTTATTCTACCGCTATTACAATAATCAGTGTTCCTCAGAGCTTTCTCAGTGTATATTGCCTCCTCTACGTAGAGCACGTAGCACCCGTCTTGCAACATAATCCCACCCCTACTCTGTGCAACTCCAACCCAAGAGTGAAATGATATTCCCAATTTTTCTTCTATACAATAGCTGAGCTCTGGAACTCCATGAATCCATCTTTCCCTCATCCTATGACTTAAATTGCTTCAAACCTTCCTTTATTTTGGCCGTGTCACTCTTTCAATTATAGGGGAGGCACTAGGCATAGGCAGTTTTGCCTTTTGCATCCCTTATCCACATAGAAAAATAAAAAAAACATAAATCTGTATCGAACTCAAACGAGACAGTGCAATGCTTTATTATATCCCAAAAGCTGCATAGCTTATCTTTAAAGGTTCAAAGATTCAAGTGCATGTAACTTTATTGGTGCTCACGTCTGTATACGTAGTTTATTGTTGTTCTTCTTAATACTGTACAACTCGTTAGCCACAATTATACAGTTACCTCCAAAGTCTATGTCTAACTTTAAAATATTCTACGTCATTTGTATCTCTTGAGATGAGAATGAAAGTCCTAGGCAAACTAAACAGCGCTTCAATATACACTACAAATGTAAGGGCATAATGAAGGTAAATAAACTCAATTTGGGTATAATGATAGTGACTTACCTTTGATTGTTTGCTATACATGTCAATCCCTATAAGTGTAGGTCTACAAATTTACCTTTCAAGGGTAAGTTGCTATCGATACTTTCAATTAATAATTGTATACTCATATTTAACACTACAGTATATATGTTTTCTATACTCATATTTAACACTACAGTATATATGTTTTCTATACTCATATTTAACACTACAGTATATATGTTTTCTATACTCATATTTAACACTACAGTATATATGTTTTCTATACTCATATTTAACACTACAGTATATATGTTTTCTATACTCATATTTAACACTACAGTATATATGTTTTCTATACTCATATTTAACACTACAGTATATATTTTCTATACTCATATTTAACACTACAGTATATATGTTTTCTATACTCATATTTAACACTACAGTATATATGTTTTCTATACTCATATTTAACACTACAGTATATATGTTTTCTATACTCATATTTAACACTACAGTATATGTTTTCTATACTCATATTTAACACTACAGTATATATGTTTTCTATACTCATATTTAACACTACAGTATATATGTTTTCTATACTCATATTTAACACTACAGTATATATGTTTTCTATACTCATATTTAACACTACAGTATATATGTTTTGTATTATGTAGCAATCATGATTTATTTTTTATTTTTATTTGAGTGATAACCTAAGTCTATATAATTAGAGAGGTTTGCCCCGAACTTGAGCGGAGTTGAACCATGACTTTTATTGACGACTGTACCTGTGACAATGTAACCTACCCACACTAGTGTTTCCTGGATCAGGCAAGGTGGACTATTATCACCACCTTTATTTGTACCATCCTTAACGGTGTTCAGGGACGACACTTTGTTGGTCAATGTGTACTGGCTTGGTGTCGTTCATTCATACTTCCGGAAGTATTGTTAGTTTTATCATTCCACGTATTCATTAATTTATTCGTTTCTCTATCCAACTATCCATTCAGTCATTTATTTATTTTACCCAGCCATCAATCCATTCATTTAGTGATCTATGCATCCGTCGACACATCAATTCAATGATTTATATCTTCCTCTTCCATCCATCCACCTACGCAACCATTTATATATTTATCCATTCATGAATCTATCCAATTAGTAATTTATGCATTTCTATTCATTTGTATACACCAATTCACATATTTGATTTATATATTTATATATATTATTTCGTTGGGTAAATTAGGTGAATTATAAATATTAAAGAGAGTATAATTAAAAAGATAAGTTAAACAAAATATAGCCAAATACATTCAAGCTTACTTTGAGTTCGATGAATTAAAGATATATCGAGTTTTTCAGTCTTTCTTCTATTCAACAGCTGAGCTCTGAAACTCTCTCCCAAAATCCCTCTTTCCCTCTTCATATGACTTAAATTGCTTCAAACTCCGTGTGTCCAGGAATTTTGGCTCGAATGTCCCTTGATTTTGTCCCTGTCACTCTTTCAACTCTGGGGGAGGCACTCGCTACAGGCAGTTCTGCCTTTTGTCTCCTTCACTCACATACACGAAAATAATTATGATGAGATCAACCCAGATTAAACTTAACTAAGTCAAGCCTATCTGGTGTGAGTTTATTTACATTGTACCCTCCTGTTTATTTACATTGTACCCTCCTGTTTATTTACATTGTACCCTCCTGTTTATTTACATTGTACCCTCCTGTTTATTTACATTGTACCCTCCTGTTTATTTACATTGTACCCTCCTGTTTATTTACATTGTACCCTCCTGTTTATTTACATTGTACCCTCCTGTTTATTTACATTGTACCCTCCTGTTTATTTACATTGTACCCTCCTGTTTATTTACATTGTACCCTCCTGTTTTTCTTCATTAATTTATAGATTTTAAAACGTTTCACCTCATTTTTTTGACGATTACAAGACGCTTCACCTTATTCAGGTATCTATTTTATTTTTCTGGACAAGGGATAGCGAGCCTGAACTTTAGGAGAGACCAAAACACGTTTGTTTTATTTATTTTTGTTTTATGTGTGTGAGGAAGACAAAGGGCAGAACTGCCTGTGACGAGTGCCTCCCCAAGGGTTGAAAGAGTCACAGGGCCAACATCTAGGGACGTTGAGCCAAAATGCCTGGACACACGGAGTTTGAAGTAATTTAAGTCATAGAATGATGGAAAAACTGACTCTGGGAGAGAGTTCCAGAGCTCAGCTGTTGAATGGAAGAAAGATTGAGAATAATGTTTCACTCTTGGGTTGGAGAGTTGCACAGAGTAGGGGTGGGATTGTGTTGCAAGACGGATTCTACGTGGTCTACCAAGGAGGGGTTGGTATACACAGAGAGCTCTGAGGAACACTGATTATTATAATAGCGGTAGAATAGCGAGAGAAACGCAACATTGCGGCGAAGAGAGAGAGAGAGAGTGCAGATATTTGGTGAGTGGACGTGAGTTAATGAGAAAGAAGGCTTTCTTTTCTATTTTGTCTAAAAGTGCTGTGTGAGAGAATCCTCCCCACACGTGTGAACAATACTCAATACACATACAGTATATATATTTATATATATATATATATATACAGGGTGATTCTTTAAAGCATGTCATAAATCAGAGAGTGATATCCTGAGACAATTCCAAGGCAAAAAGTGTTTAGAAGAAAATGTCGACTTCGGATTTGTTTCATAGTAAGAGCATGTTAATACTTAAATCTATGAATGTGTGACTCCAACCAGTAGTTCCTCATACATTAAAATGCTGTTACAATGCAACTAATCCAAAGTAGACATTTTGTTATAGACACGTTTTGCCTTGGAATTGTCTCAGTATATCACTCTCTGATTTACAACACGCTCTAAAGAATCACCCTGCGTATATATATATATACAGTATATATATATATATATATATATATATTTGTTTTATTCCAACTACTCCCTCTTGGGCATAGGCTGAGAGCCTGTACATTCAACCGTTACACATTGAACGGTGAAGCCTGTGAGGTCTCGTTCCAGTCTAGGGGGTGAGACATGTGAAGCATTTTTAGCTGCAACCAGCCCCTGTCATCTTGCCTTGCATGATGCATGGGGCTTAGTTGCCCACTCATGGCTCGAAGCAGCCCCATCTCTGAAGCTGCCTCGCTCCAGTGTTTCACTGTCTCACCTCCTAGACTCGAACCGTCACTCTCTGAACGCCACCTATTGAGCAATTAACTAACTAGGCATTGTCCCCCTGTAGCCTATATTGAATATGGGAATATTTATACAGTGCTATTTAATCAAGGAACAGTGAGGGTATTTAATTGGCGTTTCGGTGGGCTTTGTGGTAATGCATTGATACTAGGTACAGCACAAATTCCATCCCAAAAATATCTTTCCATTAACATATCGGGATTCGAACCCGGGTCCATTGGATTACCAGTCCAGTGGCAAGACCACTTCATCACACCTCATATATATATATATATTTATATATATACAGGGTGTCCCAGGAGGAAAGGTAATTATTTTGGGAAATGATAAAACAAACCTAAAATGTCCTATAAGACATATTCCAAATCGCAACCAGTTTAGAGATATTGGTGGCCTAGCTGGCCTAGTGCCTACCACACCTCCATCTAACTGCAATTATTTTACCATGTTATTATCAAAATATTTTAATTCTGTAAGTTACAAAATGATTAAAGACCTATTAGTTCACTTTGGACCAGTTGGAAACTATTTGACATGGAAGAGTACAGTGATGCGGAGGTGGACACTAGCGGGGTACCCCAGGGATCGGTACTAGGACCAATTCTCTTTCTAATTTACATCAACGACATAGATGAGGGTCTCACCTGTACAATCTCAAAATTTGCTGACGATACAAAAATTGCAAATAGCGTACTCTCAAAAGAACAAGTTGACGATATGCAACACAATCTAGATAAATTGTCATGTTGGGCCAAAATTTGGCAAATGAGTTTCAATGCGGATAAATGTAAAGTACTACATATCGGATACCTAAATGAGAAAGCAAACTATTCGATGAATGACACTCAGCTTAAGAATGTAAAGAGAGAAACCGATCTGGGAGTAACAATATCGAGTAACCTAAAACCGAGTCAACAACGTTCAGAAGTTGTTAAGAAGGTAAACAAAATAATTGGCTTTATAGGCAGGTCATTTGAGCATAAATCCAAAGAAGTTATCCTAACCCTTTACAATTCCTTAGTCCGCCCTCTTCTGGAATACTGCGTTCAATCCTGGTGCCCTTATTACCAAAAAGATATAAACAAGCTAGAACGAGTTCAACGTAGAGTTACCAAAATGATACCTAGCCTAAAGAACAAACCATACGAAGAGCGTCTTAGAGAATTAAATCTATTTCCTTTAACCCAGCGCAGAATAAGAGGTGACTTAATTCAAGTGTTCAAAATCATCAAAAGCATCGACAATATGAACTGTAGTAAGTACTTCACTATCGACCAATCTAATTACACGCAGGAAAACGGTTGCAAAATTATTGGTAAATCTTTTAACTCACACGAATCTAAGAATTTCTTCTTCAATCGAGTTGTCAACTTGTGGAATGGGCTTCCCCGAAACGTTGTAGACTGCATCACCGTTGATTCATTTAAACTCCGCCTAGACAAATATCTCGCATCAAACCCGCGACTGACTGCGTTTGTAAATGAATATCTTTATTTTATCCCCCCCCTCAGTTACTAACCCATCTGTCCCCTACTAACTTCCTAATCCTGCCACGGACATTAGTTCCAGGGCAGTAATTCCCTTTCCAATGTTCCCTTACCCACTCTAAACCACTGTTTGGACACTTGATCCTCAGTGTTTTGGAGGAGAAGCAACCTAGAAGGGTCACTATATATGTTGTTGCTTGATTTCCTTTGTACTACATAAAATCTTCAATATATTTTTAACAGTTAAGCTTTTGACTTTTTGGTGTAGAACATTTTATGTTTAAAATACTTTGTGTTATCAGTTCCCAAAGTTATGAACTTTCCTCCTGGAACACTATATATATAATTATATATATATATATATATATATATATATATACCGGTATATATATATATATATATATATATATATATATATATATATATATATATATATATATATATATATATATATATATATATATATATATATTCGTAAATGTAAAGTAAAACAGGGCATAACAGGGCAGGACAGAGATGAACAGAGCAGGACAAAGCAGTACAGGATAGGACAGGGAAGGAAAAAGAAGGCTAAAGCAGGGCAGGGTATAGTCGGATTATACAGGAAGACTCTGGAATGGATCTGTGGGACACGTGATGAGGCGGGAAGGCAGGTGAGTTGATATGTTTGATAGCAGGATCAGGTACACCGAGGTAATGTGACACACGGGAGTAGTAGTAGTAGTAGTAGTAGTATTTGTAGTAGTAGTAATAGTAATAGTAGTAGTAGTAGTAGTAAGGTATGTTAGGGTGCATGCCAAACTTGACAAGATTTAATAACTTTTATTTATCACCCCTCACATTGGATACTGGTAGACAATGGTACAAATCGATACAATAATTGTTAGTGTTCCAATAATTCAGCTATAAATGGGTATATGTTATCATATACAGTATATATATATATATATATATATATATATATATATATATATATATATATATATATATATATAGAGAGAGAGAGAGAGAGAGAGAGGGGGGGGGGGAGAGTAAGATTAGGCATGACAAGACAACACAATATAAGGTGAAGAGGCGTAATAGGGTTAAGCAGTGCAGGATATATGGGCGAGGTGGTGTTTGGTATGGGAGTGTAAGTAGAGCAGAGCTAATCAGAGTAATGTAGGGAATATTTGGGCAGATCTGGGCAAGGCATAATAGATAAATCAGGGTAAAGCAAAATACAATATAGTAACGTGAGGAGTGGTAAGGGAACAGGGGACACGGAGATACTGACCAATACATAGGCAACGTAGAGTTAGGCAGTCAATCATAGACCAATAGGGTGTTTGGTAAGGAAGGGTAAGGCAGAGAAAGATATAGCATGATAGGGTAGGGTTGAGCATGGTAGGTGAAGTAAGGGAAGGCATGGCAGGATAGGATACGCAAAGTAATGTTTCTTAAATATTATAATGAAGCATATTGGTGTTTGGTAGAGTCGATAAGACAGAGAGGTGGAAATAGGGCAGGGTAGGTTAGGGTAAAGCAGAATTGTAGTAAGGCAGGTGGTATGCTATGGTACGTTAGGGTAAGGCAAGGTAAGGTACAGTAAAGCAGAGTAGGGTAAAGCAGCTTAGAGCAAGGCAGGGTAGTGTAAGGCAAGCCAGGGTAGGATGGGGTAAGGTATGGCAGGGTAGGGTTGAGTAAGGCAGAGCAGAGTATTTTAAGGCATGATAAGGAAAGGCAGGGTTGAGTAGGGTAAGCCAAGTGTGGGTAAGGTAAGGCAGGTCAGGGATAGATAAGGGCATGACTCAAGTAAAGCAGGTATAGTAGGTTATTGGGTTAAGGCAGGGTAGGCTAGGATAAGGTAAAACAGGATAGGGTAAGGCAAGGCAGAGTAAGGCAGGATGGGGTAGGGTAAGGCAGGACTGTAGTATAAAGCAGGTGGTAGGTAGGCAGGTATACTGTATATAATATAAAGGAAGTGAGACCCCCACAGTTCCTTCTTAACTCACCACAATACACGGATTAGTAACACAACTCTCTCTCTCTCTCTCTCTTGTCAACATCTGACCACAAGATCATTATTAAAATTGACCTTAACTGCAAATACTGAAAATACACCATTAATATAACAATATCCAGGTACCAGACTTTAAAAATACAAACTTCACTAGACATAGAGAATCTCTAGATAACATGCACCTTACCTTAGTTATATATTAGAAGAAGACGAGCTGTGAGAAAATATTAAGGAAGCCATAATGGCTGCACAAGAAAAGTTAACACCAATGAAACATAATAATGCAATATAAATAAGCCCCCATCGTACACTAAAAATATTATCAAGGCCTTGCAGGAGAGAAACAAACTGAAATATGTTTGCAAAAACTCCGCAGACAACGCAGATGGCGCCATTAACATGTGGCGTAAGAAAATAGCCTCTGGACAACTTTAGTTTAAGGTGGGGTTCAGGTTTTCTTTGTGGGAGGAGTATATCGTGTAATACGATAATAGTGAACACCGAGATAGCGATAGACGTATGCCCGTGGTCCGGTAGTGTTATATCTCGAGATAACCTAATTGTGTGTAGACCC
Source organism: Paralithodes platypus (assembly GCA_032716605.1). Lineage (NCBI taxonomy): Eukaryota > Metazoa > Arthropoda > Malacostraca > Decapoda > Lithodidae > Paralithodes > Paralithodes platypus. Next base: position 6,344,356 of record CM064499.1, on the reverse strand, counting down.
AGTTATCGTAGTATAAATTGTATAGCTTTATGAGTATATAAGTGTGTGTTTGTAATACGCGCCCCAGTGTTCATATCAATATGGGTATATACTGTATGTATGTCTGGTATTCATGTTAACGACAGAGCGTCCGAGTTGATTTATGTGTATGTTTATGAGTCTAAGGCTAAGTAATTTGGGAACGTCTTCGTAGTGTAAATACTTTTACTCGCTTGTGTTCATTGTTCAAGTCAAGTCTGAGGATCCCTGTGATTGTTCAGTGTATTGTTCGAGTGATCGTTCTGTACATTGTCCGCGTAATCACTCAGTATATTGTCCGCGTGATGGCTCAATATATCATCCGCGTGATCACTCAGTATATTGTCCGCGTGATCGCTCAGTATATTGTCCGCGTGATCGCTCAGTATATTGTCCGCGTGATCGCTCAGTATATTGTCCGCGTGATAGCTCAGTATATTGTCCGCGTGATCGTTCAGTATATTGTCCGCATGATCACTCAGTATATTGTCCGCGTGATCGCTCAGTATATTGTCCGCGTGATAGCTCAGTATATTGTCCGCGTGATCGCTCAGTATATTGTCCGCGTGATCGCTCAGTATATTGTCTGCGTGATCGCTCAGTATATTGTCCGCGTGATCGCTCAGTATATTGTCCGCGTGATCGCTCAATATATTGTCTGCGCGATGACTCAATATATTGTCCGTGTGATGGCTCAATACATTGTCTTGTGATCGTTCAGTATATTATCCGCGTGATCGCTCAGTATATTGTCTGCGTGATAGCTCAAAACATTGTCCGAGTGATCGCTCAGTATATTGTCCGCGTGAAAGCTCAGTATATTGTCCACGTGATCGTTCAGTATATTGTCCGCATGATCACTCAGTATATTGTCTGCGTGATAGCTCAATACATTGTCCGTGTGATCACTCAGTATATTATCCGCGTGATCGCTCAGTGTATTGTCTGCGTGATAGCCCAATACATTGTCTGTGTGATTGCTCAGTATATTGTCTGCTTGATCGCTCAGTATATTGTCCTCATGACCGTTCAGTATATTGTCCGCATGATCACTCAGTATAATGTCTGCGTAAATGCTCACTATGCTGTCTGCGTGATCGCTCAGTATATTTTCTGTATAATCGCTCAGTATATTGTCTGCCGATTGCTCAGTATATTGCCCATGTGATCGCTCAGTATATTGCAATTGAGATGGGAAGAGTCCAGACAATCTTGAATTATAAATCTAATGCCCCTTTCCCACATGTGCGACTTCATACGATTTTCATCGCCGACACCCATAAATTAGCACATTCGTGACATGTCGCAAAGAAATCGTATACCCTCGCATAATAATCGTATGCCTCGCAAGGCCCCGCATGGGCCCTCGTGGGTCGTCGCAAATGTTCGGACTGTTCAAAATTTTGGACGAGGACTCACGAGGGTTCGTAGCCCTCGCAAGCATCGTCGAACATCGCAGAAAGATCTGCGAGGCCCTCAGGGATCATCGGCGACATCGGCGAGACATCGCGGAGGGTTTCGCACAAAAAAAACTTTGCAACGCTGCATGGATGTTCACCGATGCTCTCAGATGCTCTGCTCGCCGATGCTCGACGATGCTTGCGAGAACATCGACGATGCCAAAAAGCACCTTGAGCACCTTCGGCGAGGTGGGTAAACAAAAATGATTAGACCTATAGTGAACCTGTCAACCCTTTTTTCTATGCACCTCTCTTGGGGGGTTCACCTGTTTTTTTTTTCTTTCTCTCCTTTTCTCTCTTTCTCTGGTTTGTATCCATTCAGCCCCATTCAGCCAACTGTTTTAAGACGTTTATCCTCATCCAAGTATCGATATCTTCCTGGCAAGTGATAGCGAACCAGCATTATATGGAGAAATCCGGCTTCGCCGGAGAAATTTTTCTATCGAAAAATTTACAAATTTAGCTTGCTCTCAAAAAAAATATATATAATTATATGTTGGCTCGCTACCGCTCACCAGGAAAATATTGAAACCTGGATGGGGGTAAACGTCTTAAAACAGTAGGCTGAACGGGGCCGAACAGATACAAGGCAAAGAGAGAGGGAGAGAAATAGAAAACAAACAAAAAACGAGGAGAGAGGGAGAGAAAGAGAAAACTAAAAAAGGCGAGGTGGGCTCAATTGTTAAGCCTAAGGCAAACATTGAGCCCACCTCGCTGTTTTTTGTTTTCTCTTTCTCTCCCTCTATCCATGTTTTTTTGTTTTTTTCTATTTCTCTCCCTCTCTCTTTGCCTTGTATCCGTTCGGCCCCGTTCAGCCTACTGTTTTAAGACGTTTATCCCCATACAAGTATCGATATCTTCCTGGCAAGCGATAGCGAACCAGCATTATATGGAGAAATCCGGCTTTGCCAGAGAAATTTTTCTATCGAAAAATTTACAAATTTAGCTTACTCTCAAAACAAAAATATATATATGTTGGCTAGCTACCGCTCACCAGGGAAATATTGAAACCTGGATGGGGGTAAATGTATTAAAACAGTAGGCTGAACGGGGCCGAATGGATACAAGGCAAAGAGAGAGGGAGAGAAATAGAAAACAAACAAAAAACGAGGAGAGAGGGAGAGAAAGAGAAAACTAAAAAAGGCGAGGTGGGCTCAATTGTTAAGCCTAAGGCAAACATTGAGCCCACCTCGCTGTTTTTTGTTTTCTCTTTCTCTCCCTCTCTCCTCGGTTTTTTTTCTATTTCTCTCCCTCTCTCTTTGCCTTGTATCCGTTCGGCCCCGTTCAGCCTACTGTTTTAAGATGTTTACCCCCATCCAGGTTTCAATATTTTCCTGGTGAGCGGTAGCGAGCCAACATATATATTTTTTGTTTTGAGAGCAAGCTAGATTTGTACATTATTTGACAGAAAAATGTCTCCGGCGAAGTATTGCCAATCTCCGAATTAAGGGGAGATGGGTCTTTTTTCTGGTCCCCTTCCTTCCTCATGGTTAACCCCATTACTTTTCATATTTTATGATGTTCGGCCCATTAGTTTGGCGATTTTAAGACATTTCACCCCATTTCGTTGTCAATATTAAGACTTTCGTGTCATCGCTTGAATCGCCGAAGACGTCGCAGAACATTCGGCGAGTTTTCTTTCACCATCGCATGATATCGCAAGATATTTTTGAAAATGTGACATTCCTCGCAGAGATCATCGGCGAAACATCGCTCACTTCACCGATAACGTCGCACAAGGCGACGATTGCGTCGCATTCATCGGCAACATCTTCGGCGAGTATAATTTGTTATCTGTTTGTAATGGTCAAAATCGTATACGTTGCACACGAATCCTTGCGAATTGACAACACTACGTCCTCAGCGACGAAAATCGTATGAAGTCGCACATGTGGGAAAGGGGCATAAGTGTTACAAATATAGACCCTTGAATAATTTTTGTATTAAGGATACTCTGTTGTATTTTTAGCTGATCATCCCTGGTGTTCATGTGTAAGGGAGTTACAGTGTTGGGCTAATCTAGTGTCTGTACCATAAATAGGTGCTTGAAGTATCTGTATTAATAGGTATGAATCATAAAGTTATAATTATATATAGATCTATATGTTATATGAGTTTGTTTATGTAATAGGTGCTTGAAGTATCTGTATTAATAGGTATGAATCATAAAGTTATAATTATATATAGATCTATATGTTATATGAGTTTGTTTATGTAATAGGTGCTTGAAGTATCTGTATTAATAGGTATGAATCATAAAGTTATAATTATATATAGATCTATATGTTATATGAGTTTGTTTATGTAATAGGTGCTTGAAGTATCTGTATTAATAGGTATGAATCATAAAGTTATAATTATATATAGATCTATATGTTATATGAGTTTGTTTATGTAATAGGTGCTTGAAGTATCTGTATTAATAGGTATGAATCATAAAGTTATAATTATATATAGATCTATATGTTATATGAGTTTGTTTATGTAATAGGTGCTTGAAGTATCTGTATTAATAGGTATGAATCATAAAGTTATAATTATATATAGATCTATATGTTATATGAGTTTGTTTATGTAATAGGTGCTTGAAGTATCTGTATTAATAGGTATGAATCATAAAGTTATAATTATATATAGATCTATATGTTATATGAGTTTGTTTATGTAATAGGTGCTTGAAGTATCTGTATTAATAGGTATGAATCATAAAGTTATAATTATATATAGATCTATATGTTATATGAGTTTGTTTATGTAATAGGTGCTTGAAGTATCTGTATTAATAGGTATGAATCATAAAGTTATAATTATATATAGATCTATATGTTATATGAGTTTGTTTATGTAATAGGTGCTTGAAGTATCTGTATTAATAGGTATGAATCATAAAGTTATAATTATATATAGATCTATATGTTATATGAGTTTGTTTATGTAATAGGTGCTTGAAGTATCTGTATTAATAGGTATGAATCATAAAGTTATAATTATATATAGATCTATATGTTATATGAGTTTGTTTATGTAATAGGTGCTTGAAGTATCTGTATTAATAGGTATGAATCATAAAGTTATAATTATATATAGATCTATATGTTATATGAGTTTGTTTATGTAATAGGTGCTTGAAGTATCTGTATTAATAGGTATGAATCATAAAGTTATAATTATATATAGATCTATATGTTATATGAGTTTGTTTATGTAATAGGTGCTTGAAGTATCTGTATTAATAGGTATGAATCATAAAGTTATAATTATATATAGATCTATATGTTATATGAGTTTGTTTATGTAATAGGTGCTTGAAGTATCTGTATTAATAGGTATGAATCATAAAGTTATAATTATATATAGATCTATATGTTATATGAGTTTGTTTATGTAATAGGTGCTTGAAGTATCTGTATTAATAGGTATGAATCATAAAGTTATAATTATATATAGATCTATATGTTATATGAGTTTGTTTATGTAATAGGTGCTTGAAGTATCTGTATTAATAGGTATGAATCATAAAGTTATAATTATATATAGATCTATATGTTATATGAGTTTGTTTATGTAATAGGTGCTTGAAGTATCTGTATTAATAGGTATGAATCATAAAGTTATAATTATATATAGATCTATATGTTATATGAGTTTGTTTATGTAATAGGTGCTTGAAGTATCTGTATTAATAGGTATGAATCATAAAGTTATAATTATATATAGATCTATATGTTATATGAGTTTGTTTATGTAATAGGTGCTTGAAGTATCTGTATTAATAGGTATGAATCATAAAGTTATAATTATATATAGATCTATATGTTATATGAGTTTGTTTATGTAATTGTGTATATATTTTTTGATATGCCATGCATTATAATTGCAGCGATCACCACCACACCAGTCTCCAATACACAAGGGCACAGCAAACAACGCAATAGAGCCCTGGCATGCCTTTCCCGCCTGGAGCAGACCCCTTGCCGCCAACCTCCTTCTTGAGTCCTTCTCGCCCTCAACACCATCAACAGGAGGATCACAGCAGGAGACACTACCACAGCCGACCAGGAGTAGATATAAAAAATCCCCTACATTTTGGTCAGCTAGGTAGGCTCCATGCTACCCCAAAAAGTGAAGCTCGATGCTTACCAACTTGTCCCGAGGCTAATACGTCCACAAGTGAGGCTCGATGCTCACCAACTAGGTCCGAGACTAGTAATTCAACAGGTTAGGCTTGATGGTCACCAACTAGGTCTGAGACTAATACATCCACCAGTGAGGCTCGATGCTCACCAACTAGGTCCGAGACTAGTAATTCAACAAGTTAGGCTCGATGGTCACCAACTAGGTCTCAGACTAATACATCCACCAGTGAGGCTCAATGCTTACCAACTAGGCCCGAGGTTAGTATTAAGAGACCTACCTCTTCAACAATTAAAGGAAGTGGTTTGAGACCTTCCACCAACAATAGACTCGCCTCTACAGTAATTAAATGACGTCGTTCGAGACCGACCAAAGTTCAATCTCACTATTGTGATTCTTTATATAAGTCCCCCTCTAAGACTGTTATTAGTAAATCGTTGAGTCCTGCCCTTACACCCAGAAAATAATGTTCTCGAAGTCAACGTAACTCTGTCTCTATTTTAGAGTCCCTACTTGTGCAAATGTTACATTAATTTAGGAACACACAACACATGACTCTATCCTTATCATTCCCTATTTAACATTCTCACTGTTATAGTTAGACATTCTGGTGTCAATGTAACGGAAGATATTTGATAGTTGGTTATAAAATTAGACGTGATAAATTTGTTAAAGTGATTTCGATAAGTTACCCGCTCTACTTGGTTAGAAGTTGAGCCGGGCATTGAAGGAAAATGTATATCCAGTATAGACACGTGGGCAAACTAAGCTACATAGCGTTTTAATTAGTCTCAAGAAACCTAACTCCAAAGTAGTGGCAAGACTTTGTCCATAATATATAATTGTGCAATTTGATAGTAATAATATTGTTCTATTTAATATGAATGCTTGCTAGAATCTAGGAACTCACTTGAAGATTTGTTTCCATACCCCAAATCGAGATGCAGTGTTAATATTAATGAAAGTCAATGAACTCACCTAAATACTTGCCATACTTATATATAGTGAAGATTGTAGTTTTATTCGTGAAATCTGATTATTGATTTGTATGTGTAACATCTCATTTTAAGAGATATTATTTATTGTAAATAATACATTGTTGTGTACTACTTGTATAATTCACCTTGTGTTTGTATTGTATTTATATGTATTGAACTGATTCCTCGCCATTAGAAGAATTCACAATATTTTTTTTAGTCTAGCATAACACTGGTGGTTATTGATGGTTCTAAACACGGAGAAACACAGAGTTGATAATTTATACGAGCGAAGACAAGCGAGCAAAGACAGTCAAGATGGCGCAACGTTCACACATTCCCATTCCAAAATATGACCCCGAACTCTATGACATCACTATATACATGGAAATGGTCAAACTGGTACTTGATTTGGTATACCAAGAAGATAATATAAAGATCGCAATAGTGCTCACTCACTTAGGGAAAGCTGTGTCATTAGTAACAGGCAGAATTCAACCTGGCCAAACCTAGGCCGAATATATACAAATCATAATACATCGTAGAGTCAGTGCAACCCTCTCTCGGTAAAGTGGTACCTATAACCCAATTGCAAGCCGTCAAGTATGATGCCGACTTTGATGCCACACTGGCTATGTTGCGGAAAAATATTGTGTCCACGTTCCCTCAGACAACTCAAGAGGAATGCAACAATCATCTGTTTAAGGAACTATTCCGAATCCTCCCGAATAACATCCAAAAACATTTCTCCATCCACGCCCTGGTAGTGATACATAGAGACCTGACAACCATACAAAGACTGTTGGCAACGTTTGCGGCAAAGCAACATTTCGTCAATGCCGTCCGGAGAATACCAACACGACCTCAGCCTAATTAAGACAAACCGCCCCAGATATGGACATCACAAACCAGGAGGACGAAGCAACTCCCAGGATCTCTCCTAGGCAAAGAAGTGCTTCCTCAAAGTCAAACTTAATCTTGTTTGCAACAGCCAATGTTCAGTGCATGAGATGCGGGAGCAACAAAAACAAAGACGACCAACCCCCAAGATCACTTCTCATCAGGCTCCCTACGGGTACCTGCCTGCAAAGGCATCCTGTGTTGCAGCCATGGAAATTGAGGTTCCAGAAGAGACCCGCCCAGGAAGAAAAGCCTCAGGTCGACGATGTGATGGGAGAACTTGACCAGATGACACTTCTAGAACAATAAAGATTGGAGGATTTTTGAAGAGGCCCATGTTGACCATTACTTTGGGCCACCACCAACCACAGATCCCCGTTCTACACACAAATCAAGATTATGGTATTAAGAGTCCGATTCCTGTTAGAGACTGGTGATTGGAGACCTCAAAACGTTTGGCAATATTCCAACCTCTGCACCCAATGCTACACATGAAACCACCACGCCAGGTTTGCCAACTATACCCAAGCACCGAAGGGAAAATATGCTGATCAAGGGTATTAAGTACATGCATAATGAAGACACTCCAGAAATAGTAATGAAAATAGCCGCTGATATTGGAGTTAATATAGCACAAGAAGACATTAGTACAAGTCACCGACTCGGCACCAGCAGTGACAACAAACCCAAGCCAATAATAGTTCGTTTTTCACGACGAAAGAAGAGGATTGAGCTGCTGAAGAATAAGAAGAAATTGAAGGATGACATAATTATATATCGAGGAGAACCTGACCAGGATGAGGAACAACATGTATTACGAAGTTTGAAAGGACCCTCATACAACCAAGACATGGACAAATGATGGAAAGATATATGCCACGATCAAGGAAGGTGAAAAATGAAAACAAGAAAGTGTTCGACACGCCAGATGATCTCTACAAGCTGGGGTAACTAAATTTTCATGGGTAGTTATGACTAGGTCGAGAATAGTATGTTCATGTGTTGCTTCCCTTACACACTGATAAAGGAAATTATCCCCTATGAAATCTATCTTTTGATTGAATTAGTATTATTTCCGGTATCAAGATTCCATTCTATAATAGGGACATTAATATCTCCTAGAAGAATACATTTATCTGAAAGAGTTTTATTTAGCATCTCGTAAAGTTGTACATCGTCTCTTTGTAGCTAGGTGGTCGGTAAGCTGTTGTAATATGCATCTTTGTTTTATTGATATTATCTCGGGCACACACTATTTCTAAATATCTAGGAGGGAGGGTGATTTATAATGTTAGGCATAAGTAGGAGAGAGGAGGGCTGGAGAGGGAGGAATAGCATCAGAATCATACAAAGTGGAGATTTAAGCGAAAGTTTGAGCAAAGAGTTCAGCTTTGTCAGAGGAAGAAGTGACAGAGGTGCCGTCAAAGTGGAAAAGAGGAGGAAAAGACGAAGAAGAAAGTTTGTTGGAGAAATTTTTGGCTGGATGCCAGAAAGCTTGGGAGGAGCTAGAGCTGGATAGTTCAGTGCATATAATATTGATGAAAGAATATGTGGCGAGTCGAAGAACAGATATGGCTTGATTCCGGTCAGAAACAAAGTAAGAATGAGATTCTCGAGCTTCAAGGTGATGGTACTGTTTGAATGCTCTCTCTTTATTGTGGACAGCAGTACAACAATCGTGAGTAATGCAAGATTATTTTGCAATAGACTGAGAGAGAGAAATTGGAATGTATGCCTTCATGCCTGAGAGGATTACCTCGGTAATGCGTTCAGCACTCTCCGAGGGTCCCTGCCACGGAAGCAAAAGTCATTGCATGGAAAATCGAAGAAGTAGGCTACTGCAGCACAAAATTGCCACAAGCGCCGCCGTTTGGGAGGATCAGGTGGCCGTATTGGAGAGATAAGACAGGTGACAGAGATAAGGTTATGGTCACAGGAGCCCAAAGGAGAAAAAAAGGTCGACAGTATAAGCAGAAGGGTTAGAGGTTTGAAATATGTCAAGAATGTTGGGCCGATCTCCGAAGCGATCCGGGATTTGGGGGGGTTGCTAAACTAACTGCTCTAGGTCATTTAGGATAGAAACTATGAAGGCTTGTTCACCAGGTTGGTCAGTGGAAAGAGAGGAGAGCCATTGGCAGTGGTGAACGTTGACATTTCCTAAGATGGAGATTTCTGAGAAAGGAGAGATGGATAGGATGTGTTCCACTTTAGAATTTAGATAGTCAAAGAATTTGGGAAAGTCAGTAGAGTTAGGGGGAAGATATACAGCACAGAAATGTGTAGTATGATAGTGACAGGAAAGTTTGAGCCATAAAGTTGAGAATTCAGAGGAATCGAAGTCGGGAACATGAGAACAAGTGAGTTTGTTGTGCACATACACACAACATCCACCTTTGGCTTGAAAATTAGGAAAGAGTAAGAAGGAGGATACAGAGAAAAGATTGCTGGCAGTTGTTTCAGACACCTGAGTTTCGGTGAGGAAAAGACGATCAGGTTTGTTGTTACAAGAAGTTTCTCCAAACATTAAACCTGACATACTGGACACCCCACCAATGTTCTTCTGCAAAAAAAAAGAAAAAAAAAAGAAAGACACTTGTCTAGACGTAATTATAATTCCAGGCCCCTGAGGTACCATTACAACTGAAAAACCCCGGCAGTTATTAGCCATCGACGTAATGAGCAAAACATACCGTTTTATAATAATTACCTTTGTGGATACCCACTCAAAATGTATAATTGCCACCCTAGTCAAAGAACACACCACCACTAATACTGTGGGTATTCCTAATCGATATGACCCAAGTGGACTGTATAAACATTGATAACCAAATAATAGAAAGCTTTACCTGGACATTGGTGTGTGGTCGACGGCTATGGTGAAGTTTGGTGGTACACAAGGGTAACAAAATGTTGATGATGTTGGGTGACGAGAACAAGTGTATGGCACTAATTTGATGAATAGGGATGAGTAAGGATGACTGAAGGGGGCCTCTTTACTTACGGCATGATGAGAGTGATGATAGATGATCAATGCATTGGTGGAACTACACGATGAGGTTAGTAATGGGATGTAATGAGAGAGAAACAATCGGTCTTGTAGTAATGGGGTCTGGAGAGCGATTGACTTCTCAGTCGGACTGCGGGAGCCCTGCTGATATTATACTACCCAATATCTAATACAGAACATAATTTGATATTCTTGCCAATAATACTAAATCATATTATTATGATTCTTAATCCTACAAACGTATTACTTATAATTACACTTAAATTTAGACTGTTCATGAGCATGGATTTAAAGTATGGACAAATAGCCTTCTGTCAGACATTATCTCATATTTCAGATTTTCAGCCTCCCTCAAGCACTTCATAGTGACATTGCTCCAAAATTATCCGGCCAAATATGGAACAAACATTCCAAAATGCTAAGTTACAAAGTCTCGCAGTCCTCCCCGTACTGGCCTAAAGGAAATTAAGTCTTTGAAAGAAATCACTGTAGCGTCACAAATCAACTTTTCACCTGAATGACAGCAAAGAACGTAGATGACTGGCCTAGTCAGGTAAGGATGATTCAGTGGGGATTGAACTTCTCCCCTCACATTGATGGCATATCGTCCCATGAATATGAATTTGGCACCCCTGCTTTATTGTTGCCAATTTTGACACATAGCTCAACCACCCTCAGTAATTAAAGATACCAGCCCACCTTCACATACATAAAGGACTGACTACGACAACTTTAACAATGTCAGTACCTCGCCAATGATGAGATTCCTATCAATAACCTTTTCAAAATTGACGACAATTAGTAGTTACGAATTTGCCCCTTCAAAAAAAAAAAACATATAATTAATAATCAATCTAACTTCGTGGGCCCGTATATAATTTCCAAGGCTCCTAAAGGCCCTCTCACACTATGCTGATTTTAAGTGCTGATGCTAGCCGACCTAGTGATTGTAACAAGGACGGCATCTAATGCGGCGCCCTTCGGTAATGGTCCCAAACAGACGGTAGGGTATGGTACAGCGCGGGAGAGATTGGCTAGCCGGCAAAAAAATGTTTGACATGCTGAACTTTTATAGCTTGGATCGGCGCAGGGTCAACTCATGCCGACGGACGTTAGGAAGACAGGTGGCGATCGGCGACTGACGGTGGATGTTATGCTAGTGACGGTACGAGGGCGGTGACTGGTTGGCGCCAGACAGCTCTGTTAGGTAGGTCACCGTTGGTATGGGACGGCACATCAAGGGTATGAGCTTTGATAACGTGAGTATGCGACCTGGCAACGTCACATGGGACATCGTCGCCGTCGCTCAGTTGATGCCAACAATGTCCCCATTTGTTAACCCATAAACGGCTGCAAAGCTCTTAAGAGGTTTTACTGGGCGACGGCGGCAAAGCTCTTAAGAGGGAGGCCTAAAAAAAATATTTAAACAGCCCCAGTAGCACTAAACGTTTTTTTTTTTTTTTTTTTTTCCCCTGTACCTCATATCACTCCTCCACATCCCCTCCTTCCTCCCTTTCCCCTCCCCCTTCAATTATCACCTATTTTCCATGTTATTCCCTAATTTGTTGGTATATTTTTGTGCTAACATTAGCAAACTGTGTGGAGGATGTGCTTACGCGCCCAGCGGGTGTGTTACATGACCGAGTGTGTGTATGAGTAGGCTCAGTATGGCTTGAGGCCTCGTGGAGGGAGGGGTTGCCTCAATATTCTCCATAATTCATGAATGGGCTGGTCCATCTATATTCGCGATTTTGACCAGAAAAATTATATTTTCACTTGTTTATTGTTGTTACAGGTTACTATCTTCATAGTGAAGGTAAAATAGGCTCATATGAATAAGTAATAACGATATTTATGTAAAATGACGATTATAGGCCTGAATGGAGCCAATATGCTCGCCCATGGGGAGCTAGTTCAATACCCCCCCCCTCGCCGTTTTCGGATTAAGCACATATATTAACTTATATATCTAACATCCATTATGAAATTGTGCAAGGTTATAGGACTATGCAAAGGTCATTAGAGAATTTGTAATATTAAATATTTTAGCTGCCTACTGGTCAGACTGTATTTTGTACCAGGTGCATTCTCATAGATTATAATAAGTAAATGTAATTATGTTAATGATATTTGTCAATACAATTTCCCCATTTATTAGGCACATGTGTACTTAACTTTTATATATAACATCCATTATCAAATGACCTGAGGTTATAAGACCATGCAAAGGTCAGAGATGTTTTGAATATTAAATATATTAACTACTTACTTTTCAGACTGTATTTATACCAGGTGCATTCTCTTAGAATACAATAAGTATATGTAATTATGTTCATGATATGTGTCCATACATTTTCCCCATTTATTACATACATACATAATTTATATATGTAACGTTCATGGTGAAATGGGCTGAGGTAAAAAGCATGTGAGGGGGATATATTTTATTGAATATTACAATTTTGTTTGTACTGCCTAATTGTCACAATTTATATGTACAGTTGGTCAAAGTTCCAGCTGACCCACTCTCGCTCTGGGGCTCGCAGAATTGTCTGGCAATACTGGTGTAGGAAGGAGGTGTGTCTTACAAAGCTTGGGATTGGTAGATCTGATTTCGGCTATATCATTGCTAGAACATATACACTAAACAAGGGAAAGTAAGCCTATCTCAAATAAAAATGCATACATCGCTATGTATGATCCCGAACATTCACCCAAAATTCGTAGATTTGCTTAAATATTCAAGTTATTATATCCACTGATTGGCAACTACACCAGTATTGCCAGCTAATTCTGCGAGCCCCAGAGTGAGGGTGGATCAGCTGGAACTTTGACCAACTGTACCATATAAAATATTACATACCTTATTGATTATATAAAGCTAACACACATATTACATTACGTGGGGTGCCTTTACTGTACATATGCAACACTTCCCCTCTTACATCCGCATGGGTGCAGTCGGTGACAGCACCTCGGCAATAGTGTGACCGTCAGTCGATGCCCTATTACGAGCGGCGCACTCCGTGTGGCACTCATTTGCAGCCTGGTCGCTGTCTGGTATACGTGCAACGGGGGGTCGCAGCGTACGGCTCCGTCGTGACGCCATCCGTTAATGACCGTAATTTTTATTAAATCAACGACTAGTCGCCGAATGCCACTGATTTACCGCGTACACTATGCGTTTATGGCGACCACGTGTAGACCACTCGGCATGCACGCGCCGCGTGTGCTCAGTATCATGATCAGGCCCTTATATTGCTGGTCATCGGCTCCGACACACGCCACTCCTTAAATCGTAATTGATCGGCACTTGAATCGGCATAGTGTGAGTGGACCTTAACTGTTACCAAGTGATAGTTGACTATATTGGCGAATCTAGTGTAACATGTGTATTACACTTACTTAAATATATACATGTAAGCTAGACTCATATTATATGCCCATTCTTATTTATTCATTCCCTGTCACTTTAACTGTCATAATTGACCCCCCCCCCCAACTCATTCCATCAGCACTCTAAGATAGGCTATATACAGTATATACTGTATATATATTACACCTTATAATAGTAAGAACACACGTATAATCTATTAACCCCTTTAGTTAATCATATAGTTAACTACACCTTAATTATCCCTGAAAAAAAAAATCTATGTGAATGAGTGAGACAAAAGGCATAACTGCCTGCAGCGAGTGCCTCCCCCAGTTTTGAAAGAGTGACAGGAACAAAATCAAGGGACGTTCGAGCTAAAATGCCTGGACACACGGAGTTGGAAGCAATTTAAGTCATAGGAAGAGGGGAAGACTGATTCTGGGAGAGAGTCCCAGAGCTCAGCAGTTGAATAGAAGAAAGTCTGAGAATAGCGTTTCACTCTTGGGTTGGGGAGTTGCACAGAGTAGAGATGGGATTGTGTTGCAAGGCGGGTACTACGTACCCTACGTAGTGGAGGTGGTATACACTGGGAAAGCTCCGAGGAACACTGATTATTGTAGTAGCGATAGAATAGCGAGAGAGATGCAACATTGCAGCGAAGAGAGAGAGATTGAAGAGAGTTGGTGAGTGGACGGTAGTTAATGATACTTTGTTACTTTACTTTGTTACTTTGTAGGTGTTTAGGTTAAATCACCACGGTCGATCTGGGGATCCGCCGCTTCCACACATCCTCTCGATCTTGAGGTACTGGATTTGGTCAATGATCGAGTTTGACCCAGCTCCTCTGTTGGTCGGGCCGTGTGGTATAGGAGGCTCATCTGGTATGTGCTCCAGGATTCCATCTAGCCTCCGCTTGAACGCTTCTGTACTGCACCCAGTCATGTCTCTAACTGGTCTAGGGAGAGAGTTGAAGAGCCTGGGTCCAGTGTTACTGAAGCTTTCTGCCTGGATGGTCTTGAGCCTTTGAGCGACACAGTTTAACGACCTTCTTGTGCAGGTTCTGCCAAACCTGGGGTGGCTTTGGCTCTTGATGCCTTCACCTTCTCTTGGCGATGGGTTTGGTACTGTGCCCTCAAGGATCTTCCAGGTGTAGATCACAATGTAGCGCTCCCGTCGTCTTTGTAGGGAGTACAACTTTAGGTGTTTCAGTCTCCCCCAGTAGTTCAAGGAGTCTCTGGATATTTTTCTAGTGAACACCCTTTGTACTTGTTCTAACTCCTGTATCTCTTTAACTTTATAGGGAGACCACAGCTGACATGCGTACTCCATTTTAGAGACTACAAGTGAATTCCAAAGGGGTAGAAGGTGTTCAGGGTTTCTGGTCAGAAATGTTCGAAGAATCCACCCAGTCATCTGTCGAGCTGACCTGGCTGCTTGATGGATGTGCTCACTGAAGGTGCAGTCGTTGTTCATACTTACTCCCAGGTCTCTGAGCGATTCTTTGTCTTCATTCTGGTCGTCGCCCTCTTTATATTCATATTCTTTAAGGTGCTCATTTGTGCCATATCTTAAGAGTTCAAATATTCTGCTGTTGAATTTCATGTTGTTTTCTTCTGCCCAGCTATAAATTTTCTCCAGGTCCTTCTGTAGGTTTTCTGCATCATCCTTGGTATTTATGGAATGGCTTATTCTGGTGTCGTCAGCAAAAGATGTTACTCAGAAGAATTCCACTTGTTGATTTATATCTCCTATCATTATGAGGAATAGGAGTGGGCCGAGCACTGATCCCTGTGGGACTCCGCTGATAACTTCTGAGCCTTCAGAGCGAGCGCCATCAACTAGTACGGTCTGTCTCCGCCCTGTTAGGAACTGGTGTATCCAAATTCCAAGTTTCCCACAAATTCCCATCTTCTTCAGTTTATGTAGGAGCACCCAATGATCGACTTTGTCAAAGGCCTTGGCAAAATCGAGGTACACCACATCCACATTTCTGCCATTTTTTACATCATCCAAGATATTTGCATAGTGGTCGAGCAGTTGTGACAGACAGGACCTCCTTCTCCGAAAACCATGTTGTCCGGAGTTGAATTGCTCTGTGATGTCCATATGCTCGACAATATGCTTCTTGATGACTCTCTCAAATATCTTGATAATATGCGAAGTAAGAACAACAGGTCTGTAGTTTGATGGTAACCCTCGTGATCCGCCTTTGAATATTGGGGTGACCATTCCTTCCTTTAGCTGTGCTGGGATAGCTCCAGAGTCAAGGGATCTTCTCCATATCATTATAATAGATAGGTGTTGCCAGGGAGTCCTTGCATTTCTTCAATAGAATTGCGGGAATGTTGTCCGGTCCCCCTGATGAATTTAGTGAAATATTGTCTATGGCCTCTGTGATATCCTCCTTTGAGAAAGTGAAGTCGTTTAAGGTAACCTCATTTTCTGCATTCATAAAGAATTGTACAGGGGATACTATTTTCTTTTCTGCTGCCGGAACACTATACACACTGTCATATTGTTTTTCGAGTAATTTTGCAATGTTCACTGGATTCTCGATTACACTACCACTCTTATCCTCCAAAGGTCCGACCTTTGTCCGGATTTTGAAATATTTCTTGGCATATTTACAGAAATATTTAGGGTTTTGCTTAATTGCAGACGCTGCCATAGATTCTTCATATTCCCTCTCTTTTTGGTATGAGAGTTTCAGTTTATTTTCTAATTCTTCAATTTCCTTCTCTGTGTTCTGCCGTACACTATCACTGGTATTTAATTTTGAGGCAAGTTTCTTTGTTAGTTTGTTTCTTTTCCTCATCATAATTTTGCGGTCTCGGGGAATTTTGTATTTCCGCATATATTCCTTTTTCAGTGGGATATGTTTCTTCACAAGTTCTTCACAAATCCCCATAAATAATTCTAGCATTTCCTCTATTGACTCACTTTCTCTAAGTAAATCCCAATTTACTTTTGTTAGTTCTGCATTTAGAGCCTCCCAGTTAGTCACTTTACTGAAGAAGTTAATTTGTCTAAGACCCTTCTCTGTGTATTTTAACATGTTTTCTGATTGGGAGCTCTTTTTGTGTTTATTTAAATTCACTTCCACAATATCATGGTCTGTTTTATCCGAAAGGCTTTCCTTTCTACTTTGTCTAGGAGTGCGGTATGAGAGGATCCTCCCCACAAATGTGAACAATACTCAATACAAGGACGCATTGTGCCCCTGTACAGAACAAGAAGCTGCGCATGGGTAAAGAACCCCTTGAGGCGGTTGAGCACACCCAGCTTCTGGGAGGCTGCCTTAGCATGACTGGTAATATGGTCCTTCCAAGTGAGAGCAGAAGAAAAAGAGACACCAAGAATATTGAGAAAAGATGAAGGATTGATTTTTGTATTGTTGAAGAATAAGGGATAGTCCTCTGTAGGTTCCTGACGGGTAGTAAGATGGATAAATTGGGTCTTGGAAGCATTAAATGCAACAAGGTTTTCTCTAACCCATTTGGAAATAGTAGCTAGATCAGAAGATATGTGTTTTATGGCTTCATTACATTTGATTTTGAGGGACTGCTGGCTGGGGCATTCTGGAAAACTAATTGAGTAGTGTAAGGTAGAGTCGTCTGCATATGAATGGATGGGACTGGATGTACAGTTGAGAAGATCATTTATGAAAATTAGAAAGAGAATAGGAGATAGGACAGAACACTGAGGAACACCGGAGTTGATAGGATGAGGAAGTGAGCGATGGCCCCCCACAACCGCAGCTATGGAATGGCTGGAAAGGAAATTTGAGACATATGAACAGATGAAGGGATAGAAACCGAAGGAGGGTAGCTTGGAAATTAAAGATTTGTGCCAGACTCTATCGAAAGCCTTTGATATGTCTAGTGCAACAGAAAAAGTCTCACCGAAGTCCCAAAACTTGGATGACCAAGAGTTAGTAAGATATAAAAGAAGATCACCAGTAGAGCGACCCTTAAGGAAGCCATACTGGCGATCTGAGAGCAGATTATGAGAAGAGGAATGCTTAAGAAATTTGGAAGCAAGAATAGTTTCAAAAACTTTAGAGATACAAGAGATGAGAGCAATTGGACGATAGTTGGAGGGTTGAGAGCGGTCACCCTTCTTTGGGACAGGTTGAATGAGAGCAAACTTCCAGCAAGAAGGGAAGACGTTAGAGGAGAGACAGAGACGAAAGAATTTGCCTAGGCAGGGGGTCAGCATGGAAGCACAGTTTTTGAGTACAACAGGAGGAACACCGTCCGGACCGTACGCCTTCTTAGTATTAAGCCCAGAGAGGGTAGAAAGTACATCTTTAGAAGAGATTAGGATATTAGGCATAAGTAGGAGAGAGGGAGGTAGAAAGGGAGGAATAGCACCGGAATCATCCAAGGTGGAGTTTCTAGCAAAGTTTGAGAGAAGAGTTCACCTTTGTCAGAGGAAGAAGTGATGGTAGTGCCATCAGCGTGAAAAAGGGGAGGGAAAGACGAGGAAGAAAAATTGTTGGAGAGGTTTTTGGCTAGATGCCAGAAAGCTTGGGAAGAGCTAGAGTTGGATAGTTCAGTGCATTTATTATTGATGAAAGAGTGCTTGGCAAGTCGAAGAACAGATTTGGCTTGATTCCGGGCAGAAATATAGGAAGAATGAGATTTTTTAGTTATAAGGCATCGGTACCGTTTGAATGCTTCCTCTTTGTTGTGGACAGCAGTAGAACAAACGTGAGTAAACCAAGATTTTTTTGCATTAGACTGAGAGAAAAAAAATGGAATGTACGCTTCCATGCCCGAAAGGATTACCTCGGTAATGCGTTCAGCACTCTCCGAGGGTCCTCGGCCACGGAAGCAGAAGTCATTCCATGGGAAATCAAAGAAGTAATACCGGAGAGCCTCCCAGTCGGCAGAGCCAAAGTGCCACAAGCGCCGCTGGCTGGGAGGATCGGGTGGCCGTACTGAAGAGATAGGACAGGTGACGGAGATAAGTTTATGATCGGAGGAGCCTAAAGGAGAGAAAAGATTGACAGTATAAGAAAAAGGGTTAGAAGTCAGAAATAAATCAAGAATGTTGGGCCGATCTCCGAAGCGATCCGGGATATGGGTGGGTTGCTGGACCAGCTGTTCTAGGTAATTTTTGATAGAAAAGACATAGGCTTGTTCACCAGGTTGGTCAGTAGTTAAACTAATCACACTGATATGTTTATTTAGATTGTTTATATGTACACTTTGTAAACATTAACTGTAAACAATATCTCCCCCTTAGACATCACAGAATGTCAAGTTACCTCCACAAAACCCAGTTCATATCCAGTTTCACCCAGATACACTCAGCTTCATGACCCACCTAGATTTGCTGACATAAACACTACCAACTAGCTCATAGTGAGAGCTAGGCTACTCACTCTCTTCAGCTACAGACCTAATCAAGGGAGGTTCCACACTGTTAACTTCCCTGGTCTAAACCCCTTTCCCTTCACTCTTAAGACCCCCCTTACACCCAGAAAATTTTGTACTCCATAATCAAGTTCAAAACAAAGTGGTCCAGCTACATAACCAATTTTATTCTTAATCTCCAGACCGAGTTTATAACCCTACTAACTCATCCATAACCAGTTAGGAGTATATCTAAACTGTTTGTATTACTCAATTATATCGGTTACCATATGATTCAGTTTTCTTTACTCCTTATATAATTATTATATTATTGACATATATACTCCCCCTGTTATACTCATGTCTACATGGCGACCTTGCTAAAAAAGACTCTCCCTTTGCTATCAAAACTAAACTAACCCTCCCATCACCCGAAAAACCACACCACTGTCTCCCTATCTGCCACTGATAGGAGGCAATCTTCCAGGGAGGAAAACCAAGGAAAGCAGAGAAACAAAAAGGGACGAAGGACAACAACAGAGGGAACAAGTACAGGGAAGCAGAGAGAACTCTCTGGCAACCGCCATCCGATTAACACCATGCACACAACACCCTGACCTTGACATGTGTCTGTATTCACTTACAGTGAGTACACCCACTCACATAGGCCTACACACCACCCATCGCCCCGACAAACGTACGACCAACATCAGCTGATCAACTGTTCCTGTCTACATGATCTTCACCTGTCTTCAAGCTGTCAACTGTTCCTGTCTTCACCTGTCCTCAAGCTGTTAACTGTTCCTGTCTTCACCTGCTGTCAATAGTGTTTGATTATGTGAGTAGAATTTATGCTCAAAAAATGTTTACCAAGCCGAAGATTTATATAAACAGTCACCACCAGAAGTCAAGGTGCAGGCGAAATTAATCCTTCTTCCTCTGATGAACCATCTAACACTCAAGACACTCAAAACACAAGTCACACATTACATAGTGATATACCAGTGAACACAGACGTCACCACACAACCGCCACCCTCTCTCCCACCATCTCACTCGCCCTACAACCATCAAACGTCAGACCCCGCCCCTCCCACACCCTCTCCACACGTTACCAGTCCCTCCACTCACTTCCCTCTTCATCACCCTCCTACCACCCACCACCCACCACCAACCATTTGGCTCGCTGGTGTAGTGACTAGCGTCTTGGACTTCCACCCAGAAGGTCCCAGTATCCCGCCCACGCACGGCGCATTAAAGGTTTCTCACAAGCACTGAGTCATTACCGTCCCTCATGAGCAAGAGGATGGGGTAGTAGTACAGGACCCCAATGGAAATACACCTAATCGGCCTTATTGGGCTATCCTTAGCTGGCTTAGCATGCACTAGCTTTAAGAACTATTATTTTTATTATTATTATTATTATTATTATTATTATTATAACCCAAAAACAGCGACCATCCTCGATAGAGTTGTTTCTGGTGCACTGTGACCGTCCTCAATAGATCCAGAGCATAAAAAAAAAAAAAAAAAAAAAAAAAATGGCACTCAAAACAAAGCAATTTGTGATTAGGTGAGATAATTCCTCTCCAATACTTGCTACCACTCCTACATATGTGCCCCCCCCCCCCATTTTCCTCTCTCCTCAATTATCAGCAATTTTCCCTCTTATTCCACGTTTTATCGGGTAATTTTCGGCACAAATTTCCATCAGACAGTCTCTTTAACACGGGCGAGGCAGCTAGAGATCCTTGCAACACAGAGACTTCTACTCAGAGCCGTCAGTGTCGCTCGAGAGCTTGGAGAGGATACATATATGGGGCCCCCTGCTCTCGCCTCATGATACGACCTTGCGGCAATAATACATCTTTTTCACCCCCAAATGCTATTCCCACTTCTTTTATTGCTCTTAACCCCCTCCGACCCATATGACGCTAGAGCGTCATATGACGGTTCCGCCCAAAACTATCAAATGACGCTACCGCGTCATATGAACTTACTTTAATATCTCAATAATCAGTTATATGACGCTCTAGCGTCATTTTGGCCTCAGTAAGTTAGGTAAGTTAGATCAGAATCTGTCGATTGATGGTAACCCCAAATTTCTCCGACTCCTAACGATCCCTCTGTGTAAGATTGACTATTGTGGGGATAATACCGGGCGGTCCGCCTCCACGTCAGTAAGTTAACTATTCCTGTCTGAGGGGGTTAAATGTTCATAATGTTCATAATAAAAGCAAAATTGGCGCATATAAATTAGTAATAATTATATACAGTATATATGGTACTATGACAATTAGTAATAATTATATATATATATGGTACTATGACAATTAGTAATAATTATATATATATGGTACTATGACAATTAGTAATAATTATATATATATGGTACTATGACAATTAGTAATAATTATATATATATGGTACTATGACAATTAGTAATAATTATATATATATGGTACTATGACAATTTTTTTCAGAATATAACCAAATATCTTCGCTTGGCGGGAGGGTTTGAACTACCATATTATTATTTTATTATTATTATTATAGAAGGTGTCTAAGCCTCCCAACAGGGTGCAGATACACCTATAAAAGATGAATCCCCACAAAATACCCGTAAGTACTGGAGAGAGACTAAGACAACTAAGAAAAAGGAAAAGGGCTACAGTAGTTAGAGAGCCCAGAAGAAAAGATCAGTTTGTCAATTAAAACACCATGCTAAAAAGAATAAAAGCAAATCATGATTAAAACAAAAATGTACTGCTATAATAAAACATTAACTCTGGACTTAAAAGCTGAGATATGGGTTGACTGTACAACCTCGTTTGGCAAATGATTCCAAAAGGGAATCATTGAAGGAATAAAACACTGAGAAAACTGAGATGTAGAAACATTAATTGGAGTCATGGTAAGGTAATTAACCCATAACTAGCGGCGCGCAACATAAGTCGAGTTAAATAAAGCTGGACTATGTGGCGGCGCTCGACATAACTCGAGTGGCAATTTCAGCACGTAATGTGGCTGAGAGAGAGAGACAAGTGGTGGCAGGAGACTAGCGAGCGTATGACTGCTCCAGACCACCGCGGCGAACCTACTGACACAAATCTCAGCTCCCTCCTCCCTCTCTCACTCGCTACATACTCAATTATGTACCGAAAGTACCGAATTACCTGCTTTTTGCACTCGCGTTGCACGGATATTGCAAGAAAACTATCCATCATACAAGAATCGTTATGGTGTCATTCGAAAGCTCTGTTTATGCCCTTTCAGGGATAGGTACTTGTTTTACGTTCTGGGTCTTATTTAGGCATGAAAATGATCACGTAAACAGCCCTATTTTGGCTAAAAACACCCCGCTGGGCGGTACACATAAATAAACCGCATAGGCCGCTCGTAAGGTGTTAAGACTCCTCGTAAATCTTGTTGCGCGAATGGGAATAAAAGGTTCTGGTAAAACACTATGCAATGGATGCTGAGTATTGTTAAACATTTTAAATAAAAGACTAAGGGCACCAACCCGACGCCGATGATGAAGATCAAGAGATAGAGCAGGAAGAATAAATTTAATAGAATTAAGAGCTTTATCAAGCAATTTCAAATGACAGTCAGCAGCCGAGTTCCAAACAGGAGAGCAATACTCAAAATGAGGCAAAATAAAAGCATAAAAAAATGTTATGACTGTGGTTTCATAAGCGAATGTTTTGTAACACTTGCGATGTAAACCAATCTTTTGAGCAATAGTAGAAGACAAGGAACGAATATGCTTCTCAAATGTGTCAACTTAGGATCGAGAGTCACTCCAAGCAAACGCAAACCTGACACATCCTCAATTTGTTCACCAGAAACATGCAAACAAGGATGAGGAGGAGCCCAAGTACGTGATCTACTGATTATCATGGAGTGAGTTTTCTTAGCATTAAGTTTCATACCCCAAAGTTCACACCAAGAGGTAATCTTAGCCAAGTCCCTGTTTAGAAATGCTGCAACTTCGATTCTACTCTCTGGAGATGGAATTGATGAGTATAAAGTTATGTCATCGGCATAAGAAACTAGTTTATTTTCAAGCTCAGAGCACAAGCAAGCAATAAAAATAATGTAAAACAGAGGCCCAAGCACACTGCCCTGTGGAACACCCGAAACAACAGGCACAGAAACAGAAGTGCACCCATCACCGACAACATGCTGAGACCTGTCTGTCAAAAAATCTTTAAAAATAGATAAAAGACTACCACCAATACCATAAAGTTGCAGCTTATATAAAAGGGCTTTATGATTAACAAGATCAAAAGCAGGACTAAAATCAATAGCCACAACACGAGATTCATACCCTTTGTCCAACGAAGACTGAAGATCATGAGATAAAGTTAAAAGCGCATCGCAAGTACCCAAACCTTTGCGAAATAGCTTCGCAGTTTATGAGTTAAACACCTCCGTCCTACAACACTCCCACCCATAATCAAACTTAAATATCTACCCTTCTCCAACATTTTTGGTGAGGAAAGCACTTTTGCCTTACCTTAAACCTCTAACTGACCGTCTGATGAAAGAATTTCTTTCATTATGCAGAGAAATTTGCAACACACGTGTGACCACCTCAAAATCGGCTACTCAAAGCTTAACCCTCTCGCATTCTTACGACGCGGTCGCGTCATAACGACACTAGCCCAAGAGTGACCGTATGAGGCAATCGCGTCATAATGCCACCTGTAAGTTAGAAATATTCGCCAAAAATAAGTTTATGACGCGATTTTGACGCAATTTGGACTGGTAAGTTAGGCATCAGTAAGTTACAAAAGGAAATATCTAGCAACCCCATAGCGTCCCTCTCTGAGGAGCCCGGGCCTTTGTAAAGTCAGTAGTTTCCCGGCCCCCAGACTGTGAGGCAGGGTCCCGGCCCTTTAAATTCTTGGCTCCCTCCCTCTGGCCCGCCATGCCTAGCTATAGGCAGGCAATTATGGATTATTTCATCTACTCAGTGGAAGTGTTAAGTGAATAATTCGAATTATGTATGTATATAAAATGTTACTTGTGACTTTTGGTGACTGAGGGGAGTGAATCTTGGTTAACCCCTTGAGTATTGATGCAGTTTTGTCTAGGTATCATTGATGACTTTACGCTATTTTTTGCTTGAAAGACAAATATATTTATCAATTTATATATTTATATATTTATAAAAAAAAAAAAAAAATATAAATAAAATGAAATAAATAAAAACAATAATAAATCAAATAAATAAATATATAAATAAAATAAAAATATAATAATAATATAAATACTCAATTATGGGCCTTGGGCTTGCTCGGGACCTTGGGGCTGATCCGCTAGATACCCTGGGGAACAAGAATAAAAACAAAATATATATATATATATATATACCGGTATATATATATATATATATATATATATATATATATATACGGTATATATATAAAATAAATGAAATAAAAATATAAATAAAATGAAAAATAAAATAAAATAAATAAAATAAATAAAAACAATAATAAATCAAATAAATAAATATATAAATAAAATAAAAATTTCAAAGAAATATAAATACTCGATTATGGGCCTTGGGCTTGCTCGGGACCTTGGGGCTGATCCGCTAGATACCCTGGGGAACAGGAATAAAAAACATATATATATATATATATATATATATATATATATATATATATACATTATATACGGTATATATATAATATAAATGAAATACAAATATAAATGTAATTAAATAAATAAAATAAAATAAATAAAACCAATAATAAATAAAATAAATAAATATATAAATAAAATAAAATAAATAAAATAAAATAAATAAAAACAATAATAAATAAAATAAATAAATATATAAATAAAATAAAAATGTAATAATAATATATATACTCGAGTATGGGCCTTGGGCTTGCTCGGGACCTTGGGGCTGTTATATATATATATATAATATATAATATATACTGTAATATAACTAAAATTCCATAGAGTACTTACCATACTTCCTGTAAGCTTCCTGTTAGCATGCCTGTGACATCTTCGTGATTATAATGTATTTATTTCGTAGGCAGTTTATATTTACATAACAATAACAATGTATGGAAACAATTGCGCATAGCTCGCGAACCAATTATGCTATAATATTTTGGTTTTCACCATTAGAAAGAGAATAATTTTCCAATTACGGTGATATAAACAGTTATATACGTATCCGAGCAAATAAAGCAACGCCGAGGTGGGGAACAGCTCGGATCCCGGCTAGCGTCGGCGGAACGGAGACCAGTGAAGCGTAAATATTCGCATTTTGGCTCTTCATTTCAAATATTCATAGAGCAAAAGTATATGTCGTAGGAACTTCTAGTTATATTTATTCTCTTCAGCATTATCTGCCGTAATCATACAGCCTAAATTGAGAACCATAGACATCGTAACAACGAAATAATTCGCAAATGTTATAAACCATATCATGCAAAGTCATACTTTTTTTGTTTTCGGTCACTGCTTGAGAACTATTGAAGATAGACAATTTCTGTTTTCAGATTTGGAAAGAGGAGAAAAAATAATATTATTTGAGCAAATAAAAATATATGGTCATCACTCACAATTTCGAGATAGGACGGTGTGAAGACAATTACCCGGGAAAAACTTTTATTCCGGAGTCGTTTACACTTTCATATTGCGATTTTTTTACATTTTTTTTATTTTTGTATAATGTAGTATAGTTATTCCTCTTTCCATTGACATATGATACATCACAATAAACAGCATTCTGGTGGATGAAAATACAGAAAAACACAAGGCTTCGAAAACTCGCCCAGCCTGGTATTTCATGGCAAATTAGAGAATGGCTCACCATTTGCAATATAATTAAGTTACCGGACGCTAGAGCGTCATATGGAACTTATGCCAAAAAACTCATATGACGCTAGAGCATCATATGGACTTATCTACATAGCTCTCTAATAAGTTATATGACGCTC
The DNA here is from genome assembly GCA_032716605.1 of Paralithodes platypus. Taxonomy (NCBI): domain Eukaryota; kingdom Metazoa; phylum Arthropoda; class Malacostraca; order Decapoda; family Lithodidae; genus Paralithodes; species Paralithodes platypus. Next base: position 6,318,148 of record CM064499.1, on the reverse strand, counting down.
TAGCATCATATGGAGCTCAGTAAGTCTGGTAAGTTAGATGAAAATCTGTCTGTTGGTGGCTCTATCTATCTATCTATCTATATGCTCAGGCCCAATCCCCATTTTGGGGGTAGCCGACTCAAGACAGAGCAAGAACAAGGAAAACACAAAAACAACATAAAACAACAAATAAACACAGATAAAAAGCACAAACTCACACACATCCAGGTCACCCAGGAGAAGACCCGAAGACCAGGGTCACTAAGGTCGCTCCAGCACTCCCTCGGCCCCCGACCACCCGGAGTTGTCGGTTGGTGGCAACCCCAGGTTTCTCCGTCAATTCTAACGGTCAGCAGTGTGGTTTTGACAGTTGTGTGGTGCAGTGGCAATGATACCGGGCTCCCGCCTCCGTGACATAATATGTCTGAAGGAGTTAACCTCTCGGCTGCGCATGGGGGGTAGGAGACACCACACGCCTGTGCACACGTATTTGAGCTGTTCCCATCACTAACATCGTTATTTTACCATAAATATCGTTAATACTTATTCATATGTGCCTATTTTACCATTAATATGAAGATATTAACCAGTTACAACAATAAAACAAGTGGAAACAGTGTTTGGCTGGTCAAAATCGCGAAATGAAAGCGAGAGTATGTGTGAGTGAGTGTGAGCCAACCTTCCACTCACGAAGCTTTGAGAGATACTGGAGGTACCTCTCAATTCTCTTCCTGACTTCTCCCCTAATTCCCACGCTTGGTAACACTGATGACAACGCTCTGCTAGCAACTCAATAGACCACAGAATAAGGGAATAACAGGGAAAATAGGTGATAATTGAAGGAGGGGGGGGGAGGAAGTGGGGAAGGAGGGGATGTGGAGGAGTGATATTTGGCATGGCCCAGGGGCAAAAAACAAAAAAAACAAAAACAAAACAAAAGTTCAAGTTTTTTGGGGGTTTTTTAAATGGATTTTATTTAGGCCCAGGATCTTAAGAGTCTTCCCGCAGTCACCCGGGGAAACTCTTAAGAGTCTTCCCGCAGCTCCTGGGTTAATAAGACCGAAGAGGTTAGCTATGAGGACGGCTGATATTCCGATTGGAATGGCCAATCATCTCTCAAGTACCAGAATGTAGGAAAACACGCACCCCTGTTTTCATATTCTAACAGACACATCCCCTCAAAACCCCAGCTATTCCCTAAGCCCCAAACCCCACCAGAAGCTAAACCCCAAAACCTCCCACATGAAAAATTGGGTTATGAGCAATTTGTGCCCAGCATTCACGATCGTGATGCCTTCCCATCTTTGCCTGAAACTCGACCAACCCAAAGACCTGTACTAGAAATAATTCATCAAAATCCTCCAAGAATATTCACTGGCCAGGAAACTAGTTACTCATTCTACACAGTAATTGCTGATGTACAGGGAGAAATTGCTCGCAGAGGTTATTGCAATGAACAGTCGAAGATAGACATCTGCAGAGCTAGAATACACAAGGGTGATATTGGCGCTGGCTACCTCTTAAACAGTGATAAGGCTATGCAATGCACTTTTTATGAACAGCTCAAACATCGATTCATCAAGAAATTTGGGAGTAGGAGTTCAGGATCCCTTACCTCAATACACAACTTAGCCAAGGCTCTCAAAACCTATCCTAACACAGCTAACACCTCTGTGGACCAAATTTGTTCTAAATCTTTCAGCCTTACCAAGAATATGAAACATATATTAAAGGGTATGTCATGGACCCATAAGATACAGTCACAAGAGTACATGAGTATTGATCAGGTTGTCAATCAATTTGGTTATATGATCATAGCCAATTCACTTCCTCAGAGTATTGAAGGATTAGTTAATTCTCTCCCGTTCACACCTAATAACACCCTGCTTGACTTAGCTGACGAAATTCAGGATAAATGTAAGGAAACAGCTCAGGATAGTAAGGTAAAATTTGTTGCCAAAGCTAAACCCAATAACTTTAACACTATACCTGCTGTTACACCTAAAAAACCTCAGGCCCAAGGGAAAGCAAGCAACAACAGAAGTAAACCTTGTCATTCTGACAACAAACAGCATGGAAAATACAAAAAGACACACAGCAATTATCACAGCACAAAACATGACAACCCAAGGCACAACCAAGACATAAATTGTTACTATTGTGGCAATAAAGGCCACACAAGTAAAGAATGTTTCATCAAGGAAAGGGAAAAATGTGAGATAGCCGAGAATAGAGAGTCGTATTGCAGATACTGTAGGGAAAAACCCATTGGACAAGATTCTGCTCAGAAGTCAAGATCATTAGAGATAAATTAAGAGGAAAAACACAAAACGGTAGGACACACAACGCAAATGCTAGAAACAACACTACTGCCAGCAACACCAACAGCCAAACCAACACTAGTCCCTCCACACCAAATTCGGGTGAAAACTAGGTGCCCAGAGAAGTATCATTAAACTAAATCACTCCTCTGGGCTAACAAATGCATCCTGCCAAACACCTAAATGTAAAACTGTCAAAATTAGCAGTGTAAATTAAAGTGCACTCATGTTACCTGCCAAGTGTGGTATTCATGACACAGGCTTCCCGGTAAGTCTGCTTAGCCTTGAAAAATTCAAAAGCTTGTTAGACTTGAACCACAAGAATCTTACCCAGATATCAAGATTAAGTCTGTAAGTGGAGAGCACCTAAAAAAACTTATTTAAGGTTACCCTTTCCATATAATTCACAGAAGAGCACACAGCTAATCTGCCCTTCTATGTAATCTATGGACTCCCAGCAAACACAGACATGCTTATGGGTTTAGAAGCTATGTCAAAGGTGAACATTATTATCCTACCACACATGGATCAAGTTTTCATTGGGGGTTTACAAGGAGAATATGTGGAGTGCGTATGGAGTACCCAGGAAAAAAAACTTTATACATCATGTTAAACACCACAGAAGTAGGATAGAGTTAAAAGTAAAACCAAACTCACTGCAATGTCCAATTAAATACTACACAGTGAGTGCAGTACAGTAAAATCAAAATTCTGCCACTCCGCCGACCCTAACCATCCACTCTACTTTGCCCACTCAAGCCCCCCTAGCCTATAAGCAGAGCTGGGCACCACAAACAAAAAGTCAAGTCAGCAAACACAAATCAGCAAACCCAGAACATAACTTCAGCAAACACAAATGTGCAAACCTTGTGAAATTTCTAGTCCTCAAATGCAAATATGCAAACGCAAACCGTTTTGTATTAATTTTAAATTTAAACTACGGAATCGAGGGTAAATCAATAAATTCAATCTCTAATGTCAATAAATATATATATTTACTTAAATATAATGTTGCCCAACTTCCATGGACCTGAAGGATATACATACAGGCTTTTAAAGGTTGGACATTGCTGTAAATTGCCAAAACATTCCAGAATGTCACCTGCAGTGAAAGGGTTAATATATATAGCATAGGCCACTTTGTTTGTCCACATGGGCAGTAAAACGTTGGGGCAACTTGTTTATGGGGAGAGTGCTTCAGTAATAATCAGTATTCGCAATTCCACACCATTCAGGAGGTACGCCGGATCACAGAGGTGCAAGGAGGCAATTTATTCGTGGTCCCCCCTTTGGGAATGGCAATAGGCTATACAGTATATGCCTAGATAGGTCTACTTTAGATAGATTAAGTAATTTAATAGAAAGTAGCCTAGGCCTATTAATTTTAATGCTCAGAATAAAGGCCTAGCTTCAGATCAAAATTTAATAAAATTTTATTGTAGGCTAAATTTAGTCTAGGCCTATATGATACTTTCAAAATTAACACTTTCTACTTGACACTAATAACATGAGTGTGATTATAGGCCTAGGCCTATACATAGAAGTTAGAACATGCAATATTTAGCCTAGGCCTACATGCTTTGAGGCATTTTGATGGAATTAGTGACTGATTATAGCCTAGACCTAGGCCTAGGCTATATATTAAAGTTAGAACATGCAATATTTAGCCTACATGCTTTGAGGCATTTTGATGGAATTAGTGATTATAGCCTAGACCTAGGCTATATATATATAGAAGTTAGAACATGCAATATTTAGCCTACATGCTTTGAGGCATTTTGATGGAATTAGTGACTGATTATAGCCTAGACCTAGGCCTAGGCTATATATTAAAGTTAGAATATGCAATATTTAGCCTACATGCTTTGAGGCATTTTGATGGAATTAGTGATTATAGCCTAGACCTAGGGTATATATATAGAAGTTAGAACATGCAATATTTAGCCTACATGCTTTGAGGCATTTTGATGGAATTAGTGATTGACTGATTATAGCCTAGACCTAGGCTAGCCTATATATATAGAAGTTAGAAAATGCAATACCGTTTTTTTTTTTTTTTTTTTTTTTTCTATGTGATTGAGGAGGCAAAAGGCATAACTGCCTATAGCGAGTGCCTCCCCCATAGTTGAAAGAGTGACAGGGCCAAAATCAAGGGACGTTCGAGCCAAAATGCCTGGACACACGGAGTTTGAAACAATTTAAGTCATAGGAAGAGGGAAAGACTGATTCTGGGAGAGAGTTCCAGAGCTCAGATGTTGAGTAGAAGAAAGTTTGAGAGTAACGTTTCACTCTTGGGTTGGAGAGTTGCACAGAGTAGGGGTGGGATTGAGTTGCAAGACGGGTACCACGTGCCCTACGTAAAGGAGGTGGTATGCACTGGGATAGCTCTGAGGAACACTGATTATTATAGTAGCGATAGAATAGCGAGAGAGATGCAACATTGCGGCGGAGAGAGAGAGATTGCAGAGAGTTGGTGAGTGGACGGGAGTTAATGATACGAAAGGCCTTCCTTTCAACTTTGTCTAGGAGAGCGGTGTGAGAGGAACCTCCCCACACATGTAAACAATACTCAATACAAGGGCTCACTATGCCCCTGTACAGAGTAAGAAGCTGTGCAGGGGAAAAGAACCCCCTAAGGCGGTTGAGCACACCCAGCTTCTGGGAGGCTGCCTTAGCAAGACTGGTAATATGGTCCTTCCAAATGAGAGCAGAAGAAAAAGAGACACCAAGAATATTGAGAGAAGATGAAGGGTTGATTTTTGTATTGTTGAAGAATAAGGGATAGTCCGCTGGGAGATCCTGACGGGTAGATAGATGGAGAAATTGGGTTTTGGAAGCATTAAAGTTAACAAGGTTTTCTCTGCCCCAATTGGAAATAGTATTTAGATCAGAATTTAAGAGTTCTATGGCTTCATTACATTTGTCGTTGAGGGATTGCTGGCTGGGGCGTTCTGAAAAACTAATGGAGTAGTGTAAGGTTGAGTCGTCTGCGTATGAATGGATGGGAATTAAGGTACAGTTAAGGAGATCATTTATAAAAATTAGAAAGAGAATAGGAGATAGGACAGAGCCCTGAGGAACACTGGAGTTTATAGGGTGAGGAAGTGAACAATGGCCGTCCACAACCGCAGCTATGGAACGGCCGGAAAGGAAATTAGAGACAAAGGCACAGATGGAGGGATAGAAACCGAAGGAGGGTAGTTTAGAAATTAAAGATTTATGCCAGACTCTATCGAAGGCTTTCGATATGTCTAGTGCAATAGAAAAAGTCTCACCGAAGTCCCGAAAGGAGGATGACCAAGAGTTAGTAAGATATGAAAGAAGATCACCAGTAGAGCGACCCTTAAGGAAGCCATACTGGCGATCTGAGAGCAGATTATGAGAAGAGAAATGCTTAAGAAATTTGGAAGCAAGAATAGTTTCAAAAACTTTAGAAAGACAAGAGATAAGAGCAATTGGACGATAGTTGGAGGGTTGAGAGCGGTCACCCTTCTTTGGGACAGGTTGAATGTGAGCAAACTTCCAGCATGAAGGGAAGACGTTAGAGGATAGACAGAGACGAAAGAGTTTGCCTAGGCAGGGAGTCAGCACGGAAGCACAGTTTTTGAGAACAACAGGAGGAACACCGTCCGGACCGTACGCCTTATTAGTGTTAAGCCCAGAGAGGGTAGAAAGTACATCTTTAGAAGAGATTAGGATATTAGGCATAAGTAAGAGAGAGGAGGGCGGAGAGGGAGGAATAGCACCGGAATCATCCAAGGTGGAGTTTCTAGCAAAAGTTTGAGCGAAGAGTTTACCTTTGTCAGAGGAAGAAGTGATGGTTGTGCCATCAGAGTGGGAAAGGGGAGGGAAAGACGAGGAAGAGAAATTGTTGGAGAGGTTTTTGGCTAGATGCCAGAAAGCTTGGGAAGAGCTAGAGTTGGATAGTTCAGTGCATTTATTATTGATGAAAGAGTGTTTGGCGAGTCGAAGAACAGATTTGGCTTGATTCCGGGCAGAAACATATGAAGAATGAGAGTCTTAAGTTTTAAGGCGTCGGTACCGTTTGAATGCTTCCTCCTTATTGCGGACAGCAGTAGAACAGGCGTGAGTAAACCAAGATTTTTTAGCATTAGTCTGAGAGAAAGAGAATGGAATGTATGCTTCCATGCCCGATAGGATTACCTCGGTAATGCGTTCAGCACTCTCCGAGGGTCCTCGGCCATGGAAGCAGAAATAATTCCATGGGAAATCAAAGAAGTACTGCCGAAGAGCCTCCCAGTCGGCAGCGCCAAAGTGCCACAAGCACCGCCGGCTAGGAGGATCGGGTGGCTGTACTGGAGAGATAGGACAGGTGACAGAGATAAGTTTATGGTCGGAGGAGCCCAAAGGAGAGAAAAGATCGACAGTATAAGAAGAAGGGTTAGAAGTTAGAAACAGGTCAAGAATGTTGGGGCGATCTCCGATGCGATCCGGGATACGGGTGGGTTGCTGAACTAACTGCTCTAGGTCATTTAGGATAGAAAAGACGTAGGCTTGTTCACCAGGTGGATCAGTAGTGTGAGAGGAGAGCCATTGGCGGTGGTGAACGTTGAAATCTCCTAAGATGGAGATTTCTGAGAAAGGAGAAATGGATAGAATGTGTTCCACTGTAGAGTTTAGATAGTCAAAGAATTTAGGAAAGTTGGTAGAGTTAGGGGAAAGATAGACAGCACAGAAATATTTAGTAAGAGAATGACAGGAAAGTTTGAGCCATAAAGTTGAGAATTCAGAGGAGTCGAAATCGGGAACACGAGAGCAAGTGAGTTTGTTGTGCACATATGCACAACATCCGCCTTTGGCTTTGAAACTAGGATAGAGAAAGTAGGAGGATACAGAAGGGGTTGCTGGATGTTGCTACAGACACCTGGGTTTCGGTGAGGACGAGAAGATCAGGTTTGTAGGAGGAGAGATGGTGCTCAACAGAGTGAAAGTTAGAGGAAAGTCCGCGAATGTTGCAGAAATTAATAGAAAGAGTAACAGGCCGAGGTCCAGGTAATTGTGTGGGGTCGTCAGGGGATGGTCGGTCGGGTGAGGGGGCATTTTTGGTCCCCCCCCCCTGGGGACTCCGAGGCTGGGCTAAAATTAATCATTTTGTGTTTTTTTTAATTTTGGTGTGGAGGAATGAAGTGTGGTGTGCATGTTTAGTGTAGTGAAGTGGATAGGAGGAGGAGGTGTTTGTGAGAGCTAGCTGGATTGCTCTCAGTGTAAATGAGGCACAAAGAAAATCAGTAAGAGAGGCCAAGCAAATGAAACAGGAGTTCCAGCGACTCTTTATCACATGCCTATAACCTCACCTGGGTCAAGCCCTGATCGATTGGTGCCTACAATCTCCCCACCAAATTATTTAGCCTACATGCTTTGAGGCATTTTGATAGGATTAGGGTAGCCTAGGCCTAGCCTAATAAAATTACTTATATTAGTAATTAGCCTATAGGCCTAGGCTATATTTAGAAGTTAGAACATGCAATATTTAGCCTACATGCTTTGAGGCATTTTGATGGGATTAGTGATTATAGACCTAGACCTAGGCCTAGGCCTAGGCTATATAGCCTAGCCTATATAGAAGTTAGACTTAGCCTAGGCCTACATGCTTTGAGGCATATTGATGGGATTAGGGTAGCCTAATAACATTAGTTTAGGTTACAAATTAACAGGCTATCAATCAAATTAACGATAGCCTAACTTTATAATCTTAAATTAGGCCAGATTATAAAGTTATTCTGCCCTTCTCCAGAGACATCTTGGTAATTACAGGCCCATAGAAGGTTTCTAGGTGGGGCCAGGGGTGGCTTAGGTCCTCGGTTTCTGCATGTTCTGCAGCATCACTGTCGGATGATGGTGGTGAACTGCTCCCCATGCTGTTGGCAGCTGCGGTAGGCATGATGGTAGACTCCATGTTCACTTCAATAGGCCGAAAATATAAACAAAGTTGAAGTGCTAGCTGGTTGGATTCGTTGGAACTCTTGGACTGCTGTGTGTTGTAGGTGTTAGCTCGACGCTTGCTACTAAGTAAGTGAACAAACGTGAAGACTGAAGAGCCGATGTATAGGCCTAGATTCCAGAACACAGGTAGTTGGCTTGGTCACATGACTTTTTTTGGCTGGAGCTGCAGGAGCGGCCCAGGGCTGGCTGGCGGCTGGAATTTTTATTTTGCGGACTCGAGGTTTGCAACATGGAGGTACTTTCCAGAGCTTCAAACCCGCAAATAGGCAGCCATTTTGGCGCCAACGCTAATTCGCCAAGAAAATGACACTTCCGCCATGGCGGAATTGGCTATTTGCGGAAGTGTTGGCTAAAGTGCCCAGCTCTGCCTATAAGGAATCAGCATACAAGACCTGATTATATATCATGCTGTCACCTCTGATGTAATATTAAACTGTGACACTAGCATTGGACCTAAATCTCTTAGCAAAGTATCAGTCTATGTGAATGACACACCTAACAACTTTGAAAGGATCAGTATTGTTACCTTTTCAGACACCTGTTGCATTAAAGGTATCCTTATCAATGGAGCCCTTCATGAAAGCAAAACTCAAAATGTTGAAACAATTCTCATGAATTATTCTGATTTCCTTTTACACTTGAAGAAAGGAATAAAACTCACAGAGGCTGTGATATGTCCATTCATTTTCACTGATGTAGCTAATAACACTCACACAACTGTTCTTAACGCAGCTATCCACAAAAGTGAAACGGATAGACTAGAAGGAATTAGGCACTTACTCAGCTACTAAGTAGATATAACAACACCGTAATGTTAGAAGGTGATACTATAGGAATCTGTGATGTACTAAAACACAACATTGTACTGAACAACGGAGAAACTCACCCCATCTACTGTCCAGCCTATAGATGTGCACATGCTCAACGAGAGCATGTAGAAGCTCATGTTAGGGACATGCTAGACCAAGGCATTATAACACCTTTAGTATCCCGTTGGCGTTTACTCATCTTTCTCATACCATAGACTACAGTAGATCTGGACTGGACACGAAAATGGAACTTTGCAGAAAGAGACCCAAAATCGGAGAACAAACCCCCAAATTTGAACCTCGAAACCACGAAGATGTAATATTTTCGCGGTTTCGAGGTTCGAAATTAGGGGTTCGTTCTCAGATTTTGGGTCCCTTACTGCAAAGTTCCATTTTCGTGTCTAGTCCAGATCTAATGTAGTCTATGCTCATACCTAAGAAAAAAGTAGGCGAGTATAGATTAGTAGTTGATTTTAAGAAACTAAATGACGTAATTGAAGATGAACAATTTTATATGCCATCCATCACAGAAGTCATGAATCATTTGAACGCAAAGAATAAAATCTTTTCAACGATTGATTTTTGGATCTGGCTTTCATCAAATTGATCTGGACACTGACTCTCGTAAATTCACAGACTGTTTTACTCCTTCAGGCACGTACAGTCTGGGACAAAAGTCATGGTATGGATCTCCAGCCATCCATTAGTGCCCTCTGACGGCAATATTCGAAACAATTCGAGATATGATGTTTTTGGCTCTCCATAGATGGCTCTGTTCGACACGTCCAGGTAGCGCTAAAAGTGAGCGAGAAACCTTCCTGTATCTTGGTGGATACGACCATGCCAACTAGAACACACACACACACACACACACTACTTAGTTATCTGAATGTATGGAATATTAATGCTAAAAGGAAGCAAAAATACACTGGGTATCCATGACAGATGTACAGGCACACATTTCAGAGTTAGAAGTGGTGTGTGTCATTTTCCTTTATAACTAATATATAGGTATATATCCCTATATACAGTAGTTTATATATAGGTATATATCCCTATATACAGTAGTTTATATATAGGTATATATCCCTATATACAGTAGTTTATATATAGGTATATATCCCTATATACAGTAGTTTATATAGGTATATATCCCTATATACAGTAGTTTATATATAGGTATATATCCCTATATACAGTAGTTTATATATAGGTATATATCCCTATATACAGTAGTTTATATATAGGTATATATCCCTATATACAGTAGTTTATATATAGGTATATATCCCTATATACAGTAGTTTATATATAGGTATATATCCCTATATACAGTAGTTTATATATAGGTATATATCCCTATATACAGTAGTTTATATATAGGTATATATCCCTATATACAGTAGTTTATATAGGTATATATCCCTATATACAGTAGTTTATAGGTATATATCCCTATATACAGTAGTCTATAGGTATATATCCCTATATACAGTAGTTTATATAGGTATATATCCCTATATACAGTACTTTATAGGTAATATACAAGTATATATCCCTATATACAGTACTTTATAGGTATATATCCCTATATACAGTAGTTTATATAGGTATATATCCCTATATACAGTAGTTTATATAGGTATATATCCCTATATACAGTAGTTTATAGGTATATATCCCTATATACAGTAGTTTATATATAGGTATATATCCCTATATACAGTAGTTTATATATAGGTATATATCCCTATATACAGTAGTTTATATATAGGTATATATCCCTATATACAGTAGTTTATAGGTATATATCCCTATATACAGTAGTTTATTCATGCAAATAAGGTAATTATAGGGAATAGGCTCACACCCTTATTTTTCATGTTTTTTCCCCCAGATTTTGAGAAATGAGTGTTTTCATGGTTTTAGTTATATTTCCAATGAGGGATACACGATGGGTTGAGGGGGGGCTTTGACCCCCCCCCCCATGAATTATTGAAATCGTCATCTATGTTGCCAGCATGGAGTAAATATTGATTATACTGCATAAAGAAGGCGTTTGTAAACAGTGAGCATGTCCGAAAGAGCTTCGCGATTGATTAGAATGACCGTTAGACCGTTAGACGGATTTTCACCATACTTCACATGAACATTCGGTGGGTGAATGCGACGGTCGGTCAAAAACGAGTTTTTGAATTCCTGCAATAGTTATGGTCTTAGTTAAAAAATATAGTTCCCCCCCCCCCCCCGCCCTCTGCAATACCTATCGCAGAGTTGGGTATGCCGTTTTGATTTTGGGCAAAATGGTACATCTACTATATTCATAAAATACGTGTTTGAACTTTCCGCTCATATGCAATCGAGAATATATTTCCACTATACAGGGCAACTTACTCAGTTCATTACCCATTACAAAATGTGTCCCCATTATTTGTATCATGTTGTAACATGCTGCCTAATAATGCACATCTTGTTACGCGAGAGGAATCTTCTTAAAATCAAGATGAACAGACTACATTTATTATGATTTCACTCTCTGCGTAATATAAGTTGCCCATTTCACTCTCTGCGTAATATAAGCTGCCCATTTTGACCTGCCAAACCCTACAATTATTTTGTATTAATTTCACTCCAACACCAAACACCTGCCACTATCCCTCCACCTCCCACTACCCCTCCCTCCCTCTACCTCCCATTACCCCTCCCTCCCTCTACCTCCCACTACCACCTTCCACTATCATCCCTCACTCCTTCTACCTCCCTTCTTCCACCTCCCACTACCCCCTCCCTCTCTCCACTTCCCACTACCCCTCCCTCCCTCCACCTCCCACTACCCCTCTCTCCCTCTACCTCACTCTCACTCTCTCTCTCTGGCATCGTGAAGTCACTGTGCGAGAAATATGAGTTTGAGGAGAGATACTCACAAGGCAGTTAATGTTTGAACGGAAAATTATACTCACCTGGTGGAAAACTATTTTTATTTATTTACATGGACCTGACAAGTTTTGACTCTCACAACCGCTCTTCACAGCCCTTCACAACTGAATAGATCTCCAAATTGAGCCGAAAACTTGGTGTGTCCTAGTAAATAATAACTAGGAGCAGTCTATCAAAATATATTAGACTGTAACTGGAACCTGGCAACAAGGGCAAAGCTTGGGAACATCCCCCGATATCAAAAAGCCATGTATGGGCGTAGTGTGGTCAAGTTTCTGGCGAACCAAGGCAGTCCCTTACCTTCTATTATAATGGAAATAACACTTCCAGGGAACTAGGCTTAGTTAAATGTAGATATTTATTTGTCATGGACATCCAATCTGCTTGCCACCACTTACGGAGGAGTTGGGTAACGTTTGAGAAATAATCAGATACAGAAATACAGTAGGTCACGGCATTATCAACTTAAGTAGATTTTTATGCAAAAAGTCATAATATTGTCAATATCCACTAGGTATAATATATTGTCAATATCCACTAGGTATAATATATTGTCAATATCCACTAGGTATAATATATTGTCAATATCCACTAGGTATAATATATTGTCAATATCCACTAGGTATAATATATTGTCAATATCCACTAGGTATAATATATTGTCAATATCCACTAGGTATAATATATTGTCAATATCCACTAGGTATAATATATTGTCAATATCCACTAGGTATAATATATTGTCAATATCCACTAGGTATAATATATTGTCAATATCCACTAGGTATAATATATTTCTGAAAATTTGTGTAAACTAACTGTATATACTGTATATTTCCTACATGAAATATGACTAAATTATAATAGGCTATATAGTGCTGCAGGGGTTGTGTCTGCCATCTGATCCTTAACCCGGCAAGTGCCGGAAGACTCTTAAGAGTTTCCCGGGCGACTGTGGGAAGACTCTTAAGATCCTGGGCCTAAAAAAATCCATTTAAAACACCAAAACAAAATTGATATATATTTTTATTTTTTATTTTTTTGCCCCTGGGCCATCCCAAATATCACTCCTCCACATCCCCTCCTTCTCCACTCCCCCCCCCCCCCCCCCCCCCCCCTCCTTCAGTTATCACCTATTTTCCCTGTTATTCCCTTATTCTGTGGTCTATTTTCGTGCTAACATTAGCGAGTTGCAAGCAGGGCATTGTCATCACTGTTACCAAGCGAGTGTAAGAGAGAGAGAGAGAGTATCGATCGACAGTCTCTCTCCAGACGTGGGGAAAAGTGGAGGGGAGGGAGGTTGCCTCAGCCATAAATTATGTAACTCCCGGCCTGTATCGCCGATTTTGACCATCCAAACGCTGTTTCCACTTGTTTTATTGCTGTAACAGGTTAATACCTTTGTAATCAACCAAAAATAGGCGCATATGGATAAGTATTAATGCTATTTATGGTATACGATGTTAGTGATGGGAACAGCTCAAATACGTGCGCACAGGCGTGTGGTGTCTCAAACCCCCCATGCGCACGTCTTAGGTTAATGCTGGGACCCTCCAGGACCATGCTTACCAGGGCAAACAGCAGTGATGGCACAGATTCTTCTTGGCATCCTTCAGGGAATCCGTTGAAGGGCTTAGCTTCTTCAAACATGTGGCGGCGCACGGTTTGTGCAGCACGTGCAAGATGGACCACATCATTATGACTGTCCAGCTCACAGGCTTTGATGAGAGCAGCCCCAACGTCTTCTTCAAATACCAGCAGGACGTCTCTCCCCTTTGTGTGTGCGCGCATGTCAGGGAACTGGGTAAGAAGTCTCCGCTTCAGTCGTGTGGAATGGACCCTTGTGTCGAGCTTAACCCCTAGCTATTTCATTCTGGACTGATAGAGCTCTACGAGATTACCTAACTTGAACACCGGTGCTGTCTCCTAGCCTAGTTTCTTCTATGTAGAGGACCAGTTCGGTGAAGCCAATACCTGATACTTCTCACTCCTTGTCTTTGTACTTGGGTCCCTCAGACTGGGCCTTTCTGACACAGTTGTGCAGCACTGATAAGCACTTCTTATGGTACTTGGCGTCCTGGGCGATCATGTCCCCGGCACTGAGTTGGCCGAGCAGTTCTGTGTCTTCAAGAATGGCTGCCCAGTCTCGAACTTTACTGTTAATTTGAAATGTTGCAACTTCGTGAAGACCATCGGTTCCTGCAGGTTGTCTGCAGAAGAAACACTGGGCTTCTTGGGCCTTCTCTGTACTGGATGATCTTGAATGAAATCTGGTGCGTTTGCACGCATCTGGTACGTCATGGCTCTCTCCTTCTGTCATGAGTGTTCGCTTTTCTGCTCTTTGAATTTTGTATTGTTATAGTTGAGCTTGCATGTTTCATGGTACAAAGCATTGTTTGCAACCATGGCCGCTTCAATGCCATACCCTTCATTGAGTCTTTCCAACTGAAGTGTTCCTGGAAGTTGCCCAAGCTCCCTGAATCTGATCAAATTGGCTGCGAGTGAACTGTACCCACTCCCAGAGTCTTTTCGCTTGGACTGTGAAGGACATGTCAGAGACTCTGCTTTGTCCTCTTGGCAAATGATACACAGTTTCCAGTTAGTTTGAGTTGGGTGCGTTGATGATGATGTTGATGGGACAGGACGCTCAAGGCCAACCAATTGGAAGCTCTTGGACATGGTCAAGTTGTTCAAAGTTACACTAGGCTATATCTTCTGTTCACCAGCAACCACCACCATCAGGATCTGGAAATTTAGAGAGTAGGATAAATTAGTTATGAATTAAACCGGTTTTCTCCTAGCCCATAGTCATAAATACCATTGCCACTTCTGCTACCAGGTGCCAAACCAATAGTGCTATATATGTTTATCATTGGTTTTCATTCAGAGTCTGTGTCTTAATAAGACTAATTAGTCCCCTTTAACTTTTTTCTCAACCAAATCAAATTGTCACTTTCTTCGACCATTATTGGACATTGATTAGTAAATAAACTTTCACTGTCAACCTGCATTTCTCTCCAGTAAAGCAGATATGTATCGTAACAGTAACCGCTGGCGGCCATTTAAAAAAATTGCTGCCACAACCATCAGGAGTGGAATTTGAGATGGCCCAATATCCAAATCTGTTCATAATATGATAGTCTACTAGTGTGCCAAATTTGGTGCTTTCCTCACAAAATGCACAATTGTTATGCTATATTTACCTTAGCTTCCGGACTAGTGGGGCAACTTAGCATAACAATTGTGCATTTTGTGAGGAAAGCACCAAATTTGGCACACTAGTAGATTATCCTATTATGAACAGATTTGGATATTGGGCCATCTCAAATTCAGTCCCTGATGGCTGTGGTAGCAATTTTCCAAAATGGCCGCTATAGCGGTTACTATAATCTCACAAACCCTTATATAAGTGTACCAGTCAAAGGATAATACTAACACTAACATTGGTCTGAACATTTATTAAAAGCTGAATTAAGAAAAACATAACCTGTAGCCACCACAAGTTTAAAGATAGCCGCCATTTTGCAAGATGACTACTAATTATTTGTTGTACCGGACGAGTATCTCACTCATAGAAATTGACCGAGTTGTCTGATTTAAGTGATTATAGTGTCAATTTGCCAATGTTAGACTATTCTAAAACATAATATTTAAACACTTGCATGCCACTAGAAAATCAAAGATTGGCTTTTTTCAAAATGGCCGCCACTCATGTCATCGAGTTATTCACATACTAGTGAACATCTATTTACTGTTTGGTATGATATCGAAATTGTTCTGAATCAGTTGCTCTGTTAATGTTCTCTCAATTTTGTGAGCACTCTCCCTCACACACACACAAAGCTGTGCATTCAAGTGCGGCCTTTTTGAACTTGCAACGCTTCAGACAGCTCTTCTTGCACTTGCACGATACTAGCTCATAGCAGGTGTGGGCTGCTTTGGGTAGCTTCGTCCAGTGTGGCTCGTACACCCCCTCATCATTCTTGACCCAGCCCCAGAACGGTCCAGATTGTCCAGGCAGTCGTCTTACCATGTCCAGTAAAGCTAGATACAGTGTCACACCCAGTCAGAGTGTGAAACATAGGGAGTGCCTGTGCCTTCTCTGGTCCTAGGTCAGCTGCTATTTCGTGGGCTGCCAGGTACCGAAAACTCTTCCCAGTGACAAATGCCAGCCACAGTTCATCTTCTGGTTGCAGTCCCTGGGCCACTGACACAGCCAACACCACGACATCGGTGTCAACTGTCTTGATCAGTATCTTGTGGTGACCATGGTTGGCTGCGTGGGATGCATGCAACAACATTCGACTGTCAGCTTCTTCGTGGCTGCATGGGGCGAGCAAGGCCAGGTCTTGCGGTGGTGGCTTGCTCAGGACTGCTTCTCCATCAGTGTTAACCAGCTGCTTGTCATCCTGGTGATTGCTCCTGATAGGAACTTGAACAGCTCGGTCTTGTTGGTGTCCACTCGGAGGAAGTTCTGCCAGTTTCCAGGTATAACTGCTGTTCCGACCACGCGTCTACGCACTCCTTTTCCACGCTTTGATCTTACACTGCCTTTCAGTGAATCAGCAACGTAGCGGCCCCAGACCAGGTCCAGGCATGACACAGTTTGAAGCTTTGTTGACAGGTACGGTATAAAGACATCTCGGGCATAGTCGTCAAAGTTTTTGGCTACCGCAGGCTTCAGCATCTGGACAATGACTGCCCCATCAAGAACTAGGCAGGTGGTATAGCCTCTGATTGGGCATTGGAGAACTCTTCAAAGCATTTGAGGAGATCACTCTTCGTACCTAGACGGAGACTTTCTCCATCGGAGAGAGCTGGAGGACACGCTTGATTCTCATGACGAAAGAACTCTTCAAGGTTTCCATCCCTCGTCTGGCAACCAATGTAGAGCCGTGAGAAAAGTGCCACGTCGTTCCTGAGAGAGGCCAGCTGCTGGTTCCCTATGCTCACACTTCTCGGGGTGGAAGTGCTGAACACCTTCAGCTTGTTCCGATGAATTGCATCGTCAATTGGCTTGATCCTTTCCACAAGGCATTCTCTGGTGAAAGTCTGGAACTGCTCTTGGCCAATCTTCTTCACATTCCTGATAGTCTCAACTGCAGCAGGAAATGCAATTTCCTTTGTGTCAAGGACAACCAGATCCATGCTCTCTTCTTCAAAGGGGTTGCCAAGCTCTTCTATGACGCTGACAAGGGCGCGGACATCCTTGGCGAAAGAGGTCTGCACACATGGTGTCTGGTCATGATGACGTATGTCCTCTCGCCTCCCCCAGTGTTGATGGCCGTCTTGGAACTCTTCTATGGCCCTGGCAACTTCTGGCCCGGCAATCATCCAACGCCGCAGGGCACTTGGGTTGCCAGTGAGGCCAACTGCTCCACCATCTCCTTTGATGCATGCGTTATTCTGTTCATGCGCCTTGTCGATTGGGATAGAAGAGAACACGTTCTTCGTCTTCCGTACAGTGAAGTTGCCAGCCCTAAATTCTCTGGCTACATCTGGGTGCTTCAATGGGAGTGCAACCATGTCCCTCAGGTGAACAGGGACCCACATGGCATAGTGTGTGAGGTCTAAGGCATGGAACCATGGGACCAGTTCCGTCAGGGCATCAAGGTACATCGTGAATGAAGCCTGCTGCAGAGAACGCACGTAGACCAGTACCAACATCTCTAGTTACAGCACAGTTGCCCAGTACTGAAAGTTGGGAATGTCTTCTCCTCTCTAGTGACACCAGTCTTCGAACTCAGGCAGGTCTTCTGCATCATCAAAATGTGTCATACAGTGGCGGTCATACGCACGGTGTTGCAGGATGTGCAGTGCCGCTGCAGTGATTTGATGAGCTCTTCTTGTGCGGGTGACGTGGGCAGCTCGCAGGAAGGAGTCGGCTGTCCCTGTCGTTGCAATCTCAGCTTGCACCAAGGCTTGTACCCAACCACTTCCAGGCAGCCAGTCGCCCAACGTCTTCAGGGCGGTCATCTCGATGTGGAGCCCACCAAACATCACTACCATCTTTTCTTCACCATACTTCTCTGGCCACTTCCACTGAATCTGCTTTGCCAAGGCAAACAGTGGCTGGTCCAAGGTGACGACAGGTGTCTGGCCAGGATTCACATGTTCTACAGCATTCTTCATCACATCCATGGAGTGCCGGATCATGGCTACTGTGTGGGCACTGTCAAGGAACAGTGGAAGCAGGGCGGTGGGGCTGATGGTTCGAACTAACGGCGGCTGGCGACTGGCATGAAACGCTGACCACGATATGTTCTCGTCTGTCCCAGTGTTGCTCTCTAGGACCCGCTTTGTGTGCTCTAGCCATAGGTATTCCTCCTCAGTCTGCTCCTTGAAGTCGTCTCTGGTCAAGGACACCACTCTAGTAGCTGGAACAGACAGGTTCTTCATGCTGGTAGTGACTGGGGGCACATCAGTATAGTAGTGTGGCAAGTGGCCGACCATCTTCGAGCTAGCATCTCTAGATCCACCAACGATTACAATGCTTCGGTCCGCTCCTTCGCCAGTGAAAGAGGGGTGCTGGATGAGGGAGATGGCTGTACCATGGAAGGACTCTTTCGCTGTCGTTGAACTGGGATTGTGGTCGATATTGTCTATGGCTGACGTTGTGAAGACATTGCTGCGCATCTTTGAGGAGCAGACCACTTGTTCTCTGTGAAACTGTTGGCAGGCACTGTTTCCCATCTGAGCTGAGAGCTGGAGAACGCGGGCATAGGAGATGCTCATGCCCAGGTGTGACAACCTGTCTACTAACTTCCTCTTTCGTGTGTGAGCGTGCAACATCATCCCTACGTATGTGGGAACTGGGGTCTCATTGATTATAGTTGTAGAGCATACTAATATTCCTTGCATTCTGATAATGAAGTAGTGAGTGTGTGTGTATATGTGTGTGTGTTGTAGTCGGCATGGTTATAATCCACCAAAAAAACAAAGCTTCTCGCTTACTTTTAGCGCTACCTGGACGTGTCGAACAGAGCCATTTATGGAGAGCCAAAAACATCATATCTCGAATTGTTTTGAATACTGCCGTCAGAGGGCACTAATGGATGGCTGGAGATCCATACCACGACTTTAGTCCCAGACTGTACAGTCGGTCACCTTTCCGACTGGGCCACCTAATGGTAACTTCGCTGCATGTGTTGTTTGCTCTGAAATTAATAAGATCACTCACACCCACCATCTTGTAGATTATGACCCATAGATGGCTTAGCTTGATGGGAAGGAGAGGGAGGGGACACAGTAGGGAAGGGGACGTGCTTGTTGGTATGGTTTAAGGGATAGGATCCAATGGGAGGGTGTGAGGATGAGTAGTTACGGTGCTTTTAATCATAATGGCTTATAGCTATCCACCCTTCCCTGTTAGTTAGCACAGTCACTCATAACAATTCATGGACCTCCACGTGAATGCGTCAAGTAAAATGCATTGTGTTTTTGCTTGGTACCCCTTAAGACTGGATGCCAGTCAGAGTAAGGGGGTGGGGGTGAAGGGGGGGGGGGGGGGAGGATTAAAGAGGGCCGAATAGGAGGGTGTAGAAGCAGGGTAGTAAGGTAGTTACCTTACACCCACTTTTACCCCTAAACTAAAATTCCACCTCTTCTCTCTCTCTCTCTAGTATTGTTAATATAATACGCACATAATACCCCTCTCCCTATCTCTATAAAAATATATATGTTATCTAATAGCACCTACACTCCTACAGTATAATGCTAGTGTGTTATTATTTGCTTTGGTTATGTTTGATATGTGTTATAAGAATTTCTACCGAATATTATACTCTGTAGTTAACTTCCATTCTCTCGTATATTTTTCCTGAAGTTATAATAAATAATCCCTATTATCACTATGTCCATTTATGTATTCGTATAATGATGTGTTTAGAACGTGCCGGCCAGCTATGTGTGTTAGCAGGTTTACTCAGTCTCCTTAATTATTCTTTCCTAAATCAATCGTACGATTACTTTACTTCAAAAAACTTAATTTGTATACAATAAGCCTACTTGGTTTAATTAGACGAGTTTTAGACAAAGACAAGGTTGGATAAAGTGTTGGCTTACAGAATATATAAGTAAACTAGAACGGCACTTGGTAGAGTGCCTACGCTGGCTGGTTCTTTATCATTTATATGATAGACCTAAACTTTCTTCTGGATCTGGGTTCTGGGCTGTATTCAGGATCGCCTCCTATTTTGAATCACTTCTTCCATGGTGCATATCCTATCTTCCCAACAAAGTTCATTAAAATCAGGTTCATATATATTTTCTTTAGATATTACCTCGACATCTAAATGACTAAAGATGGCAAATCACATTTATTATAACACTCCATCTTTGCAAGATTGGGTATAAAGGTTCGCCTTTCAGCAAATTATATATTGCGACCTTTCTATGGTAAATATTTATATAGCTGCCAAAAATCAGTTCATTATCTTGATAATTAAGGTTAAGGATATACTGTATGTAGATAACCGTGGGTTTCTCCTAATGGAGATACTCCGAAAATGCCAGTTTGTCTCCAAAGTGACAGGACATTTGGTGGTCCATACATATATGAATGTCAGCTTGCAGCTTATTATCATATTATTGGGCGGGTGCCCAACCCCGAAAGGGGTTGAAATAGGGGAGCTATCCCCCCGCCATAGGCGGCTTTCTAGGGCCTTTCCTAGCTGATGCTGAGAGGATTGGGTTCTAGTCAAGTGGTGATGGGCTGGTCTATCAGAGTGAGAACTGAGCGATCTCTGCCATACCCATAGCTTACTCTGACTGTTCCTTTTACTTATATATTTTCTAGATCTCAAGTGACGGTGTCTCTTCTGTGGATTGACCTCCCAATCTACCAAGATTAGAAGCCAAAGCGTCACATTTTTCCTTTGCCCCTCAACTTTCTCTTCATAATTGCTGAGGGGCACAGGGCCCTGGGTGGGGCTTTGGTTTCCCGGGCGTTTCCGCACCCTCCTCAGCTCCCCGCCATGGAGTGGCTTCGGTCACCCAGGCTTTATTGTGGTGGGCAGGGAGGGTTCTGTGGGGCTGCAAGGTTATGGCCTTGGCCTTGCTCGGGGCCTTGGGGCTGTTCGGCCAGGCAGCTTGGGGAACAACAACAACAACAACAAATAACCCGGCTTGAAATTTAAATTACCATATCAACCGACCTCCTCTTGATTAACCCTCCCGCATCTATAGGACGCAATCGCGTCATAACGCCGCCCCTCCAAGAGTGCTCGTATGACGCAATCGCGTCATAATGCCACCTGTAAGTTAGAAATATTCGCCAAAAATAAGTTTATGACTCGATTTTGACTCAATTTGGACTGGTAAGTTAGGCATCAGTAAGTTACAAAAGGAAGTATCTAGCAACCCCATAGCGTCCCTCTCTGAGGAGGGCGGGCCTCTGTAAAGTCAGTAGTTTCCCGGCCCCCAAACTGTGAGGCAGGGTCCCGGCCCTTTAAATTCTGGGCTCCTTCCCTCTGGCCCACCATGCCTAGCTATAGGCAGGCAATTATGGATTATTTCATCTACCCAGTGAAAGTGTTTAGTGAATAATTCGAACTATATATGTATATAAGATGTTACTTGTGACTTTTGGTGACCGAGGGGAGTGAATCTTGGTTAACCCCTTGAGTATTGATGCAGTTTTTTCTAGGTATCATTGATGACTTTACACTATTTTTTGCTTGAAAGACAAATATATTTATCAATAAATACTGCCTACGAAATAAATACATTATAATCACAAAGATGTCACAGGAATGCTTACAGGAAGTATGGTAAGTACTCTATGGAATTTTAGTTATATTACAGTATATTATTATATATATATATATTATATATAGCCTATATACAGTATATAACAGCCCCAAGGTCCCGAGCAAGCCCAAGGCCCATAATCGAGTATTTATATTATTATATTTTGTAGTTTATTTAAATATTTATATATTTGATTTATTAGTTTTTATTTATTTAATTTTATTTATTTCATTTTATTTGTTTATTTTATTTATTTTATATATATATACCGTATATATTTGTTTTGTTATTCCTGTTCCCCAGGGTGTCTAGCAGATCAGCCCCAAGGTCCTGAGCAAGCCCAAGGCCCATAATCTAGTATTTATTTTATTTATATATATACAGTATATATATATATAATATATATATATATATATATATATATATATATATATATATATATATATATATATATATACCGGTATATATATATATATATATATATATATACAGTATATATATATATATATATATATACAGTATATATATATATATATATATATATATATATATATATATATATAAATATATATATATATATACCCGGTATATATATATATATATTTTTTTTTTTATTCCTGTTCCCCAGGGTGTCTAGCGGATCAGCCCCAAGGTCCTGAGCAAGCCCAAGGCCCATAATCGAGTATTTATATTATTATTATATTTTGTATTTTATTTATTTTATTTATATATACAGTATAATATATAATATATATATATATATATAAATATATATATATGTATATACCCGGTATAGATATATATTTGTTTTCTTTATTATTCCTGTTCCCCAGGCTGTCTAGCGGATCAGCCCCAATGTCCCAAGCAAGCCCAAGGCCCATAATCGAGTATTTATATTATTATTACATTTTTATTTTATTTATATATTTATTTATTTGATTTGATTGATTTCATTTTATTTATATTTTTATTTCATTTATTTTATATATATACAGTATATATTGAGAATATATCACAAATACACGTGAGCCACTAAATGTTTCTAGTCTCTCAGTGGGGATCGAACCATTAGACTGCCGTGGTGTAATTGATTAAGCGTCGGCTATCGTTCTGATGGTCGATGGTTCGATCCCCACTGAGAGACTAGAAACATTTAGTGGCTCACATGTATTTGTGATATATTCTCAATATTTGTAACTCTCATGCTTTGTGGGTTAGAATTAAATGAAATCAATTTCAACCCGAGTTGCGTCGGGACACTCAAAAATCCGCGTATGGTATTCTGGAAATATGGATCCTACAACTAGGTTTGAATTGAAATATATTCGCCTAGTGGGTTTCCCTTCTCCCTAACATAAATAGGATAGAAGGCTGAGTGTCTTTTAGACTGCCGTGGTGTAATTGATTAAGCGTCGGCTATCGTTCTGATGGTCGATGGTTCGATCCCCACTGAGAGACTAGAAACATTTAGTGGCTCACGTGTATTTGTGATATATTCTCAATATTTGTAACTCTCATGCTTTGTGGGTTAGAATTAAATGAAATCAATTTCAACCCGAGTTGCGTCGGGACACTCAAAAATCTGTGTATGGTATTCTGGAAATATGGATCCTACAACTAGGTTTGAATTGAAATATATTCGCCTAGAGGGTTTCCCTTCTCCCTAACATAAATAGGATAGAAGGCTGAGTGTCTTTTAGACTGCCGTGGTGTAATTGATTAAGCGTCGGCTATCGATCTGATGGTCGATGGTTCGATCCCCACTGAGAGACTAGAAACATTTAGTGGCTCACGTGTATTTGTGATATATTCTCAATATTTGTAACTCTCATGCTTTGTGGGTTAGAATTAAATGAAATCAATTTCAACCCGAGTTGCGTCGGGACACTCAAAAATCTGTGTATGGTATTCTGGAAATATGGATCCTACAACTAGGTTTGAATTGAAATATATTCGCCTAGTGGGTTTCCCTTCTCCCTAACATAAATAGGATAGAAGGCTGAGTGTCTTTTAGACTGCCGTGGTGTAATTGATTAAGCGTCAGCTATCGTTCTGATGGTCGATGGTTCGATCCCCACTGAGAGACTAGAAACATTTAGTGGCTCACGTGTATTTGTGATATATTCTCAATATTTGTAACTCTCATGCTTTGTGGGTTAGAATTAAATTAAATCAATTTCAACCCGAGTTGCGTCGGGACACTCAAAAATCCGTGTATGGTATTCTGGAAATATGGATCCTACAACTAGGTTTGAATTGAAATATATTCGCCTAGTGGGTTTCCCTTCTCCCTAACATAAATAGGATAGAAGGCTGAGTGTCTTTTAGACTGCCGTGGTGTAATTGATTAAGCGTCGGCTATCGTTCTGATGGTCGATGGTTCGATCCCCACTGAGAGACTAGAAACATTTAGTGGCTCACGTGTATTTGTGATATATTCTCAATATTTGTAACTCTCATGCTTTGTGGGTTAGAATTAAATGAAATCAATTTCAACCCGAGTTGCGTCGGGACACTCAAAAATCTGTGTATGGTATTCTGTAAATATGGATCCTACAACTAGGTTTGAATTGAAATATATTCGCCTAGTGGGTTTCCCTTCTCCCTAACATAAATAGGATAGAAGGCTGAGTGTCTTTTAGACTGCCGTGGTGTAATTGATTAAGCGTCGGCTATCGTTCTGATGGTCGATGGTTCGATCCCCACTGAGAGACTAGAAACATATATATATATATATATATATATATATATATATGTATGTATATATATATATATATATTATATTTATATATTTATATAAATGTTGTACATTGTGGCAAAGATATACAACTGTATAAACATTCTCATATATTTACATAACAATAACAATGCATGGAAACAATTGCGCATAGCTCGCGAACCAATAACGCTATATTATTTTTGTTTTCACCATTAGAAAGAGCATAATTTTCCGATGACGGTGATATAAACAGTTATATACGTATCCGAGCAAATAAACCAATGCCGAGGTGGGGAACAGCTCGGAACCCGGCTAGCATTGGCGGAAAAGAGACGGGTGAAGCGTAAATATTCGCATTTTGGCTCTTCATTTCAAATATTCATAGCGCAAAAAGTATTTGTCCTAGGAACTTCTAGTTTCTTTTATACTCATCAGCATTATTTGCCGTATTCATACAGCTTAAATTTAAAACCATACACTTCGTAGCAACGAAATAAATCGAAAATGTTATAAACCATATATATATATTTTTTTTTCGGTCACTGCATGGAAACAGTTGCGCATAGCTCGCGAACCAATTACGCTATATTATTTTTGTTTTCACCATTGGAAAGAGCACAATTTTTCGATTCTGGTGATATATACAGTTATATACGTATCTGAGCAAATAACGCAACCACGAGGTGGGGAACAGCTCGGAACCCGGCTAGCATCGCCGGAACAGAGATGGGTGAAGCATAAATATTTGCATTTTGGTTCTTCATTTCAAATATTCATAGCGCAAAAAGTATTTGTCCTAGGAACTTCTAGTTTGTTTTATACTCATCAGCATTATTTGCCGTATTCATACAGCCTAAATTTAAAACCATACACTTCGTAGCAACGAAATAAATCGAAAATGTTATAAACCATATCAATCAATTTTTGTTTTTCGGTCACTGCTTGAGAACTATTCAAGATAAACAATTTCTGTGTTCAGATTTGGAAAGAGGAGAAAAAATACTATTATTTGAGCAAAAAAAATATATGATCATCACTCACAATTTAGAGCTAGGACGGTGTGAAGACAATTGCATGGGAAGTCATTGTATTCCGGACTCATTTACGCTTTCATATTTCGATTTATTTACATTTTGTTTTGTTTTATCATGTACTATAAATATTCCTCTTTCCATTGACATATGATACATCACAATAAACAGCATTCTGGTCGATGAAAATACAGAAAAACACAAGGCTTCGAAAACTCGCCCAGCCTGATATTTCATGGCAAATTAGAGAATGTCTTACCATAAGTTAGATAATTTAGTTGCTTGATGCGGGAGGGTTAATAAGAACAACAAAACTAACCAGATATTCGACCGATTCTGTCGGCATTCCGCCGTAGGTATATATTCAAACGGTGAATGCAAGTAATAAAATATGGCAGATCAAGTGAATGCAAGTAATATAATGTGGCAGAGAGGTGAGAAGACAGCGTATAGAGAAAAAGGAAAGTAGAAGGAAAAGAGGAAGTGGGTGAGAGAAAAGATAATACAAACAAAAATATGTATGGCAAGATACATTCATAAGCAAACTGAAATAATGCAGGGAGAGAATGTGGAATTCGCAGATGGTTTTCTATATTTATGTACTCCAAATACACACATACAAACACACACACACACACACACATAGAGTTACACATATACTCAGACCACACAGATCTTGCAGTCCCAACTAGGTGGTCTGGCCTTAATACTACTAGACAGGGACAGTTTATAGTGGATGAATAGGACAGTAAAGTAGAAGGCTCTCTCCCCACCCTCCGACTAAAAAGCCGTACCGGAATATAGGATGGAGTGTAACCTTATGGGTCAGGAAATGCCCACAAGGAAAGTTTACATAGGGTATAGAAAGAAATTTGTTTGAAAGGGAAATTACACATGCATACTGATTAAATCATATTAATTCAATCTTCATCAGGTGATCGTCCAGTCTGCTCTTAAACGTATCAATTGAATTACTGTCGACCACCTCCAGAGAGAGAGAGAGAGAGAAGTCTACTGGTAAAAGGGGGTATTTTATTTCCCCACTTTAACCCATCCTGTAAACCCCCCTTTCCCTCCCCCTCTACCCAGTCTGTTGCCCAGCAAATTTTCGTGAACATCGGTTGAGATTTCCTGTTTACAGACAAACAGAAATACAAACGAGGGTATAATTCGACCAAGTGATTCTCCCTCTCTCTTGTATGGGTTTCCATGAATGTGTAGCTGACTGTTCCTATTTACTACTAGCTGCAAGAAAGCATCAATTGCTAGAATAATTGGCCATTCGTATCCTCCTGACCTGAAGTTTATGTTTTCGTCTACGTTTGTTTGTCTGTAAACAGAATTGAGAGTTGAGCGTTCTCTGCCATACCCATAGCTTACTCTGACTGTTCCCTTTTCTTATATACTTTCTAGATCTTATGTGACGGCGTCTCTTCCGTGGATTGACCTCTCAAGGTTGGCAGACTGGGAGCCAAAGCGTCACATTTTTCCTTTGCCACTCAATTTTCCCTTCATAATTGTTGAGGGGCACAGGGTATCCCGGGCGTTTCCGCACCCTCCTCAGCTCCTCGCTTAGGAGCGGCTTCGGTCACCTGGGCTTTCTTAGTGGGAAGCAGGGAGGGTTCTGTAGGGGCGCTCGGTTATAGCCTTGGCCTTGCTCGGGACCTTGGGGCTGCTCGGTCAGACGCCCTGGGGAACAACAACAACAACAACCTAGCATATACTTTGCCTTTGCCTGATGGTTCACTATTATTTGCTCATTTAGGTATCTTTTTATAATTGTATTGGTTTCCTTCCTAGACCTCCATCAATCTTTAAAAAAAACACTCCCCCAAGATAAATAAAGGTCTTAAAATCGCCAAACTAATGGGCCGAACGTTTTATATTAACAAAACTAATGTGGCTAAACATGAGAAAAAATAAGGACCAGAAAAATGGCCCATCTCCCCTTACCTCGTATAATTAAGCCGATCAGTCCTATTGTAAACAGATTAGGTTCTCTGAGGTAATTAGTAATCGTAGGATAGGTTTAAGAAAGACTGAGTAGAACTAATAACACATTTGTGTAATATAGGTGGTCGCCACATTCTAGGGATAAACCTTATACGAAGCAGAATACATTATACGGATAAAGGAAAAGGACATATTGATATTTGGGAATATTAAATAGAAATACACGAATAATATACGAGAGAATGGAAGTGAATGACAGAATAGTGAAACAATATGATAGAATCTCTTATATCTCTTATAACCCTTATAACTATTATATCAAAGCGTTAGATATGTCTAGCGCAATAGAAAAGGTCTCACCAAAGTCCCAAAAGGAGGATGACCAGGAATTAGTAAGATATGAAAGAAGAGCTCCAGTAGAGCAACCCTTAAGGAAGCCATACTGGCGATCTGAGAGCAGATTATAAGAGCAATTATGAAGAAATTTGGAACTAAGAATAGTTTTAAAAACTTTAGAGATACAAGAAATTAGAGCAATTGGATGATAGTTGGAGGGTTGAGAGTGGTCACCCTTCTTTGGGACAGGTTGAATGCGAGCAAACTTCCAGCAAGAAGGGAAGACGTCAGAGGAGAGACAGAGACAAAAGAGTTTGCCTAGGCAGGGAGTCAGCATGGAAGAACAGTTTTTGAGTACAACAGGAGGACACCATCCGGGCCGTACTCCTTCTTAGTATTAAGCCCAGAGAGGGTAGAAAATACATCTTTAGAAGAGATTAGGATATTAGGCATAAATAGGAAAGAAGGGGGTGGAGAGGGAGGCATAGCACCGGAATCATCCAAGGTGGAGTTTTTAGCGAAAATCTGAACGAAGAGCTCAGCTTTTTGTCAGAGGAAGAAGTGATGGTTGTGCCATCAGAGTGGAAAAGGGAAGGGAAAAACGAGGAATAAAATTGTTGGAGAGGTTTTTGGCTAAATGCCAGAAAGCTTGGGAAGACTAGAGTTTGTTGTTGTTGTTGTTGTTGTTGTTCCCCAAGCTGCCTGGCCGAACAGCCCCAAGGCCCCGAGCAAGGCCAAGGCCATAACCGAACGCCCCCACAGAACCCTCCCCGCCGACCACAATAAAGCCTGGGTGACCGAAGCCACTCCATGGCGGGGAGCTGAGGAGGGTGCGGAAATGCCCGGGAAACCAAAGCCCCACCCAGGGCCCTGTGTCCCTCAGCAATTATGAAGAGAAAGTTGAGGGGCAAGGGAAAAATGTGACGCTTTGGCTTCCAATCTTGGTAGATTGGGAGGTCAATCCACGTTAGAGATGCCGTCACTTGAGATCTAGAAAATATATAAGTAAAAGGAACAGTCAGAGTAAGCTATGGGTATGGCAGAGATTGCTCAGTTCTCACTCTGATAGACCAGCCCATCACCAAAACTCTAGAAGACTCTAGAAGACTAGAGTTGGATAGTTCAGTGCATTTATTATTGATGAAAGGGTGTTTGACAAGTCGAAGAACAGATTTGGCTTGATTCCAGGTAGAAACATAAGAAGAATGAGATTCTTGAGTTTGATGGCGTTGGTACTGTTTCAATGCGTCCTCCTAATTGCGGACACAAGCGTGAGTAAACCAAGATTTTTTTGCATTAATCTGAGAGAAAGAAAATGGAAGGTATGCCTCCATGCTCGATAGGATTACCTCGGTAATGTGTTCAGCACTTTCCGACGGTCCCCGGCCACGGAAGCAAGAATCATTTCATGGGAAATCAAAGAAGTACTGCCGGAGAGCCTTCCAGTCGGCAGCGCCAAAGTGCCACAAGCGCCGCCGGCTAGGAGAATCAGGTGGCCGTACTGGAGGTATAGGACAGGTGACAGAGATAAGTTTATGGTCGGAGTAGCCCAAAGGAGAGAAAAGATTGACAGTATAAGAAGACGGGTTAGAAGTTAGAAACAAGTCTAGAATGTTGGACCGATCTCCGAGGCGATCCGGGATATGGGTAGGTTGTTGAACCAACTGCTCTAGGTCATTTAGGATAGAAAAGACGTAGGTTTGTTGTAGGTTGGTCAGTAGAATGAGAGGAGAGCCATTGGCGGTGGTGAACATTGAAATCTCCTTAGATGGAGATTTCAGAGAAAGGAGAAATAGATAAAATGTGTTCCACTTTAGAGTTTAGATAATCAAAGAATTTGGGAAAGTCGGTAGAGTTAGGGGAAAGATAGACACCACAGAAATATTTAGTAAGAGAATGACAGGAAAGTTTGAGCCATAAAGTTGAAAATATAGGATTCGAAATCGGGAACACGAGAATAAGTGAGTTTGTTGTGCACGTATGCACAACATCTGCCTTTGGCTTTGAAACTAGGATAGAGAAAGAAGGAGGATACAGAGAAGGTGCTATTGGCAGTTGATTCAGACACCTGAGTTTCACACCCACTATATTATGTCCACCTTGGGTGGGATTGAACCCAGGTCAAACAGATTCACACGTGAGCGTGCTTGCCACTCGACTGCTGCGGCTCCAGTGCTGTATGAAATAATCTAGCACTAGCCTCGATAAAATGTATGATTGTAGCCAAACAATAAGGGTGAACCACCATCTGGAGGTTCGTGGTCGATGCATGAGCTATTAACACGGATTTTATAGTCGATTGTTGTTACAGGAATGAATGGAGGAATTAGTTAGGAAGAACATAATTATGAAGGTATTTGTAACCTTTAAATTGACAAACCTGGATGGTCATCATCCCAGATGTTGTGAAGAGACTTTGTTGTGGAAGTGTATATCATCTGAGGTGAAGCCAATGATATTGAGGCTTGGTAAATGGATGCTGAGTGTTGTTTCGAATGTTTGGGTGCTTGCTTTTGGCAGGCGTTTATTATATTCATTCTCTCCCTGTCATCATAGTTCCTTTTAT
Organism: Paralithodes platypus; assembly: GCA_032716605.1. NCBI lineage: Eukaryota > Metazoa > Arthropoda > Malacostraca > Decapoda > Lithodidae > Paralithodes > Paralithodes platypus. The sequence continues at coordinate 6,287,783 of CM064499.1, read as the reverse complement.
AATGTCCCTTGCTAATCCTCCCTACCTATTTAATGGGAATGAAGGGTTGGCTACTGACTGTCTGACTGCCTGTTACACTTTCTGTGGTATGCATTAGCATGACCAGTGGTGCTGTCTGTTATCTACTAATCACTATACTGTTTATGTGGTATGCATTAGCATGACCAGTGGTGCTGTCTGTTATATACTAATCACTATACTGTTTCTGTGGTATGCATTAGCATGACCAGTGGTGCTGTCTGTTATATACTAATCACTATACTGTTTCTGTGGTATGCATTAGCATGACCAGTGGTGCTGTCTGTTATATACTAATCACTATACTGTTTCTGTGGTATGCATTAGCATGACCAGTGGTGCTGTCTGTTATATACTAATCACTATACTGTTTCTGTGGTATGCATTAGCATGACCAGTGGTGCTGTCTGTTATATACTAATCACTATACTGTTTCTGTGGTATGCATTAGCATGACCAGTGGTGCTGTCTGTTATATACTAATCACTATACTGTTTCTGTGGTATGCATTAGCATGACCAGTGGTGCTGTCTGTTATATACTAATCACTATACTGTTTCTGTGGTATGCATTAGCATGACCAGTGGTGCTGTCTGTTATATACTAATCACTATACTGTTTCTGTGGTATGCATTAGCATGACCAGTGGTGCTGTCTGTTATATACTAATCACTATACTGTTTCAGCGACCACGTAGATGTCAATATTTCCAGCTGATTGACTTGTGCGACCGCGATTATTCAAACCTTTATGAATAAACAAATTACTAAAAGACGAGACATTGAGCACAGACGGTCGCATGAATCAATCAGCTAGAAATATTGACATCTAGGCGTTCTCACCTCAGCGTCTCTGAAACAGAGTATAGTGATCCAGCAGCCCACATAGTGGACACTTTAACAATACCCAACAGGGTTTTACGAACTAATGGTCCTCCAGATATTACCTGTCATCAGTCACAGTGCACTCGGTTTATGAATACGCATATACTGTACAGGGTGTCCCGCGAGTTTTGTCAAATACTTCCAGAGATGAAAGATTAAGTAATTCTAAGTAAAAACTGTTATATACTCATAGGCTTTTTGGGGCATTGTTTTGTAGTTATCGACTCTTAAAGTCGGCATTTTGGTGTTTTTTGCAATTTCTAACCCTGTTTTTCTTCAATAAGATGATAGGGAAAAAAACTATAAAGTGTACTATGAAGCATGATATCAATACTTCAAACTGACACCAAAAACTTCCCTACATCGTACTTCATTTTCCCTTTACATGGAGTTGAATATTACAAGAAACCAATAAAACTTAATGTTAAGCTTATCATCACGGAAAGAAGAAAGGAGCTACAGAGGATATTTTGGTGTTTTCATTAAGTATTGATACCATACACCATCATACAGCATTTAACGTTATCGCTACTCATTTTAATTACTCGGAAAATGAGTTTAAACTGACAGAAAACACCAACAAATCGTCTGTAGCTCATTTCTTCTTTCTGCGATGATGAGCTTAAAATTAAGTTTTGTTGGTTTCTTGTAATATTCAGTTTGAAGTATTGATATCAAGCTTCATAATACACTTTATAGTTTTTTTCCTATCCTCATCTTATTGAAGAAAAACAGAGTTAGAAATGACAAAAAACACCAAAATGCTGACTTTAAGGGTCCATAACTACAAAACAATGCCCCCAAAAGCCTATGTGTATATAACAGTTTTTACTTAGAATTACTTAATCTTTCATCTCTGGAAGTATTTGACAAAACTCGCGGGACACCCTGTAGTTATTAATAATTGTATAAGTTGAGTCTCTTATTAAACTTATACATTTTACTGAACATAATATATCATTACCCTTGCATAGATATAATCATGTAATATTAAACATTAACTTAGTTACATCGTCATTTAAATTACACACACACACATGCAGCTCCCACGCGGATAAAGTTGCGGCCATCCCCTTTATACCGAGTTGTAATATAATTATTGTCTCTTCAGGCCTAGCGTGGTTGTGATAAAGTTGCGGCCATCCCCTTTATACCGAGTTGTGATATAATTATTGTCTCTTCAGGCCTAGCGTGGTTGTGATAAAGTTGCGGCCATCCCCTTTATACCGAGTTGTGATATAATTATTGTCTCTTCAGGCCTAGCGTGGTTGTGATAAAGTTGCGGCCATCCCCTTTATACCGAGTTGTGATATAATTATTGTCTCTTCAGGCCTAGCGTGGTTGTGATAAAGTTGCGGCCATCCCCTTTATACCGAGTTGTGATATAATTATTGTCTCTTCAGGCCTAGCGTGGTTGTGATAAAGTTGCGGCCATCCCCTTTATACCGAGTTGTGATATAATTATTGTCTCTTCAGGCCTAGCGTGGTTGTGATAAAGTTGCGGCCATCCCCTTTATACCGAGTTGTGATATAATTATTGTCTCTTCAGGCCTAGCGTGGTTGTGATAAAGTTGCGGCCATCCCCTTTATACCGAGTTGTGATATAATTATTGTCTCTTCAGGCCTAGCGTGGTTGTGATAAAGTTGCGGCCATCCCCTTTATACCGAGTTGTGATATAATTATTGTCTCTTCAGGCCTAGCGTGGTTGTGATAAAGTTGCGGCCATCCCCTTTATACCGAGTTGTGATATAATTATTGTCTCTTCAGGCCTAGCGTGGTTGTGATAAAGTTGCGGCCATCCCCTTTATACCGAGTTGTGATATAATTATTGTCTCTTCAGGCCAAGCGTGGTTGTGATAAAGTTGCGGCCATCCCCTTTATACCGAGTTGTGATATAATTATTGTCTCTCTTCAGGCCTAGCGTGGTTGTGATAAAGTTGCGGCCATCCCCTTTATACCGAGTTGTGATATAATTATTGTCTCTTCAGGCCTAGCGTGGTTGTGATAAAGTTGCGGCCATCCCCTTTATACCGAGTTGTGATATAATTATTGTCTCTTCAGGCCTAGCGTGGTTGTGATAAAGTTGCGGCCATCCCCTTTATACCGAGTTGTGATATAATTATTGTCTCTTCAGGCCTAGCGTGGTTGTGATAAAGTTGCGGCCATCCCCTTTATACCGAGTTGTGATATAATTATTGTCTCTTCAGGCCTAGCGTGGTTGTGATAAAGTTGCGGCCATCCCCTTTATACCGAGTTGTGATATAATTATTGTCTCTTCAGGCCTAGCGTGGTTGTGATAAAGTTGCGGCCATCCCCTTTATACCGAGTTGTGATATAATTATTGTCTCTTCAGGCCTAGCGTGGTTGTGATAAAGTTGCGGCCATCCCCTTTATACCGAGTTGTGATATAATTATTGTCTCTTCAGGCCTAGCTTGGTTGTGATAAAGTTGCGGTCATCCCCTTTATACCGAGTTGTGATATAATTATTGTCTCTTCAGGCCTAGCGTGGTTGCAAACATTCAGTATATCTTAAATAGTTCCTACGCATTTGTTTCTCTTCCAGACGCCAATAGGTATACAAGTCATTACATGACTGGTTGTCAAAATATAATTGGATATATCTTTTTCATGAGCTTCCCTGGCAACCTGTAACGCGCCGAGTTAGTTGCGAAAGATAATAATTGGTAGAAAGTACGGTCCATGTGACTCCTGCCAAACCAATATTCCTACGCAGAGAGAGAAAGAGATAGAGAGAGATGGCTATAGCCATAACATAATACATTTATACTGATATGCGTGAGCATACAATGACACATTAGTGTTCATCGAAACACAACTGTGTGTGTGTGTGTGTGTGTGTGTGTGTGTGTGTGTGTGTCCTTGAAATACCAAATTAGCATTTTTGATTAAAAAGTTTCCCAGAGTAATAATTATTGTAATATGGTAAAGAATACTATTCGGTTTTTAGTATAGAGGGGAGAGAAGGAGAAATTAATTAATATTCCATGCTCTTAAATTCATGAATATGCGATACCGCTAATTTGTTCATGACTGGGTTAGATGTATTGTGAAGAAATTGTAATGGTAAGGCTAGACATAGGTGCTATAATTATGTTATAATTATTGGAGTGATGAGTATTTCATGGGAGTCGGGCAAACCTCATACCCCTAGGTATGAGACAGACAGGTATGAGGAGCCCTAAAACAAATGGTGCAAATCGACAGCCCGGGACCTAAACCAAAATTAAGAGACCAACATTAATCCCAAGAGCAAATTAACATTTGCTAAGGAAAAGATTAATCTATAATGTGGATATATATTGATAGATAGATAGATACATATATACATATATACATAGATAGATACATCGATAGATAATGTGAGTGAATGAGTAAGAAAGAGCTGTCTCATTAAATTGACAGGGAATCTAGCAATCCCTACTAATTGGTTTGCAAACAATAATAAACATAAACTAATATTTCTTAAAGGTATATTTCACACAAAAAAAACTGTTTACATCGTAATTAATATCATGAGATAAAACGGTAACCATAAACCTGGTGAAATCATTCACGTAACCTTTCCTACACGATAACCCCCCCCCCCCCCCCTCCCCTGTAGCCCCTACCTCTCCTTCCCAGCAAGCCTAACTACGCCATCTATGGGACATAATATGCAACAGATTCAGGGTGGGGAGAGTGTGCGATCTTACTAATATCAGAGCGAAAGACTCCCAGTGAAATTACCATTAGGTGGCCCAGCCGGAAAGGTGACCGACTGTACGTACAAATTCAATATACTTCCCCAGTGACTCAAAACGAATCCAGCCTTCTTCCAAAGGCTCATGTGCAAAATTCTTGCAGGCCACCTAGGGAGAGATATCCATATGTATATAGATGATGTGATCATCATGTCCCCTGATATTGAATCACACACTGAGAGTTTAGACTTTAGACAAAGTCTTGCATAAACTTAAAGATGCCGGTTTAAAAATCAAACTAAAAAAAGTGCAACTTCTTAAAGGCTAAAGTTGAATTTCTTGGCCATGAATTATCATCTGAAGGAATCAAAGTTAAACTAGATTTAACTAAGGCTATCTGTGATTTTCCACAACCAGAAAACGTAAAGCAGTTACATAAGAACATAATAAAATGGGAGTCTGCAAAAAGCCGATCGGCCCACACAAGGCAGATCCCTGTTACTCCAGTTCATGGGTCTCTCTGGTTATTACCGGAGTTTTGTCCCAGGTTTTTCTGAGAAAGCCAACCCCCTATTCAATTTTCTTAGACAAAACACCGAGTATATTTGGACAGATGAACATCATAATCATTCTTAGAATTGAAGGCTGTATTAACTATTCCACCATGCCTTGCCTATCTAGACTATTCACGTGCCTCTATCATCCACACAGACATTTCATACCAGGGTTTTGGAGCATGTCTTATGAAGAAGGACTGTAGAGATAAACTCCAACCTCTAGGTTACGCTAGTAGGACTCGAAAACATGCAGAAGTTAATTACTCTGTAACGGATCTCGAAGATGTTGCCACGATCTGGGCACTTCAAAACATTCAAGGACAAGATCCTTAGCTATAACATTGAAGTGTGGACTGACCATAAAGCCCTCTTAAATGTGTTTGACCATAACAACTTATCTGCTCTAAACTAAGAAATACTGTACTGATATTAGGAAGCTTGTCTGTCTGCCTGGTGCCGGGGTTGGGAAGGTGTTAGAGGAAATTGATTACATCATGAAAGATATTGGAGATAGCCCCATTATCTGTCTCAGTACAGGGAGCAATGATATTGGTAAAGGTAGGACGGAAGTACTGCTTCGGCAGTACAGGGAGGTGATAGATAAAGTTAGGAGGAAGGGAGGCATACCTGTAGTACACAGTATCTTGCCACGGAGAGGGGTCAGCAAGGAATGGTCATCTAGGGCAATTGGTATCAATTGTCGGCTGGAAAAATACTGTAATGCAAATGCAATACCATTCCTTGATAACTGGACCAGTTTCTATGTAAAAATCAGTTGTACGCACAGGACGGGGTTCATCTTTCTCGGCTAGGGGTGGCAAATTTAGCTAGGTCAATAGATAGGATTGTCGCGGGGTTTCGCTGAAAATAAAGCCTGAGAATATGAGTAAGAATAATTGTCTAGATAGGGTAAATTGCCGTACTGGTACATCAGATAGGAATAGAAAATATCAGTCACAGGATTTTAATTGTACTGCTAGTAGAAATATTGAAGGTGTAACAGAAGATGGGAATTCAGTTAGAAATAAAGGTAAATCCGATACCAGTAAAATAAATTCATTGCGATTATATTACACAAACTGTAGGAGTTTATGTAACAAAATGGATGAACTTAGAGCACTTGTTAGCAACGAAAATATAGACATTATAGCACTGACTGAAACATGGATTAATACAGAATCAAGACATTTTTTAGCAGAATTCCATATACCAGGATATAAGAACATAAGAACATAAGAAAATGGGAGTCTGCAGAAAGCCGATTGGCCTAAGCAAGGCAGATCCCTGTCCAACACAACCCCAATTACAAAGCCAATTATAGGCTCAACACTCTAATACCCTGAGGATCATCTTACCAAAACGGTTAGAGATTAACGCAGGATTACGTGGGTCTGCAGAGCGCTGATTGGCCCAACCCTGCTGATCCCCCTTCACACCCAACCCTTCTCGTCCATATGCTTATCCAATTTTATCTTAAAGCTCCCTATCGTTTTTAATCCCACTATAGCACTTGGTAGTCCATTCCACCCATCTACAACTCTGTTACCAAACCAATATTTGCCTATATCTTTTCTGAAACGAAATTTATCTAATTTGAAACCATTGGTACGAGTTCTTTCGCTATCACTGAGCTTTAGTACATTTGTCATGTCCCCTTTGTTAATCCCACTAACCCACTTGAACACCTCTATCATATCCCCTCTAACTCTGCGTCTCTCTAACGAATGTAAGCCTAATTTCTTCAACCTTTCTTTATACGGAAGATTTCTAATATTATGGATCATTTTTGTCATTCTACGTTGTACTCTCTCCAATGAATCTATGTCCATTCTGTAATAAGGACACCAAAATTGAACAACATAATCCATATGGGGTCTCACTAATGACAAGTAAAGTTTTAAGATAACATCAGCAGTTCTGTTACTCACACTCCTTGAGATGAACCCGAGAATCCTGTTTGCCTTGTTTCGAACGCTTATACACTGTTGTCTAGGCTTCAAATCATTGCTAACAAACACACCTAGATCTTTCTCACAATTCGAGTTTTCTAATTCCACATTAGCTAGTTTATATTTAACATTTGTATGCATCTTCCCTATCTTTAATACCTTGCATTTGTCAATGTTAAACTTCATCTGCTAATTTACTGACCATTCGTGTAAGGTATCTAGATCCCTTTGGAGGCACTCTATATCTATATCTGAATCAATTGTTCTCCCCATTTTGGTATCGTCTGCAAATTTACTTATCCTACTAGTTATGCCTAAATCAAGGTCATTTATGTATATAACAAACAACAGAGGACCTAATACAGATCCCTGGGGGACACCACTTTTGACTGCTCCCCATTCTGACTTAGTACCATTTATGCTGACTCTCTGCTTCCTACCAATTAGCCATGACCTAATCCATCCCAACAACGCCCCACCTATTCCATGCGCCTCAACCTTTCTCATCAATCTCTCATGGGGGACTCTGTCGAAAGCTTTACTGAAATCTAAATATATTATATCATATGACTTGTCATTATCTACTGCTTCATATACTTCTGAGAAAAAACTAAGCAAATTAGTAAGGCAAGAACGTCCCTGAGTTAATCCATGCTGAGAAGAATTTATTAAATTAAATGTATCTAAGTGGTTTCTAATTTTACTAGCAATAATTGACTCTAGTAGCTTTCCTATGATTGATGTAAGACTAATGGGACGGTAATTGGATGCTATTGATTTGTCACCTTTTTTGAAGATCGGAACTACGTTTGCAAGCTTCCAAGCTTCTGGAACTATACCTGTCTCCAATGACTTGTTAAATAAAAATGTTAATGGGTAACTTAACTCATCCCTACATTATTTTAATACTCTAGCACTCTAATACTCTAGTTTGTTTAAACGCGACCGAACAAGTAGGAGGGGCGGCGGAATAGCAGTGTTTGTCAGGAGTTCTTTAAAAAGCTGTATTAAATCAAGTATTAGACTAAATACTGATAACGAAAGTGTTTGGGTAGAGGTTAGCGAAGGTAGTGAGACCATAAGTATTGGAGTTATTTATAGACCACCAAATATGAGTAAAAACGAAGGTACAGCTTTATGGCAGGAAGTGAAAATAGCATCAAGGTTTAGCAATGTGTGTATTATGGGGGATTTTAATTTTCCGAATATTGATTGGCAGCATCAAATCGGCGACTCAGATTCAAAAGAGTTTATTGAGGCGGTACAGGATAGTTTTTTATTTCAATTCATAGACTCGCCTACTAGAGGTAATAATATCCTCGATTTAGTTCTCAGTAATAATGAACAAATGATAAATAATGTAGAGATAGGAGACCAACTAGGAAATAGTGATCATAAATCAATTTATTTTAACATACAATGGACAGGAAAGGCTAAAGAGAATACGACACTTATCCCAGATTTCAGAAAAACCAATTATGGTGGATTAAGAAGAGCCTTAAGAGTCGATCCTATGGTTAAACTATTAAGTGGACCCAGGTGCGCTAATGAACATACTCTCTCTCAGATACCTGTCTAAACTCAGGATAATTTGACAGCTACATATAATCATTTTATTTCTTCACTCCACAATGCGCAAAATAAATATATCCCCAAAAGAATATTTAGATCAACACAGAACCAACCCAAATGGATGAATAATAGACTATTAGACCTTCTAGGAAAAAAAAAAGGATTATATTGAAAAATTAAGAAAGGCGAAATTCACCTACTTGCTTACTATCAGAATCTATCAAGAGAAGTTAAAAAAGGTATAAGGACAGACAAAAGAAATTATGAAATCAGGATAGCCAATGACTCAAAAAATAACCCTAAGGCTTTTTACCAGCTATATAAATCTAAAGTTAGAGATAGAATAGGCCCCCTTAAAACTTCGATAGGAGAAATGACAGAAAATGATTTAGAAATGTGCAGTACATTAAATAATCAGTTTCTATCCGTTTTCACTAATGAAAATTTGGCACAGATTCCAGAAGTCTATCTATCTATCTATTGCCTGACGCCGTGATCCCCGAAGGGGTGGCCACGAACGAACCACCCCCATGCACCTCTGTCCCCAGTCAGTCGACGCCCCTCCCCCCAACCAGCACCGCCTTCGTTCATGTAGTTCCTCACTCCATCCTTCCACCTCATATTCGGTCTACCTCTCCCCCTCTGTCCCTCCACCTCGCTCTCGTACACCCTCTTAGTCATTCTCTCGCTTTCCATACGTTCCATATGGCCGAACCATCTCAAGTTGTTCCTTTTCACACTTTCCAGCACATCTACCTCCACACCACACCTCCTTCTTACTTCCTCATTAGTCTGTCTATCCCTCCATGTAACTCCGCACGCACTCCTTAACCCCTAAGTGTCGGGGCGCAACATAAGTCGAGTTAAATAAATCTGGACTATCTGGCGGTGCGCGACATAGGTCGTGTGGCAATTTCAGCACGTAATGTTGCTGAGAGAGAGAGACAAGTGGTGGCAGGAGAGTAGCGAGCGTATGACTGCTCCTGACCACCGCGGCGAACCTACTGACACTAATCCCACCTCCTCCCTCCCTCTCTCACTCGCTATATACGGAATTGTATGGGGAAAGTGCCTAATTACATGCTTTTTGCACTCGCGTTGCATGGTTGTTGCCAGAAAACTAGCCATCATAAAAGGATTGTTATGGTGTCATTCGAAAGCTCTGTTTATGCCCTTTCAGGGATAGATACTTGTTTTACGTTCTGGGTCTTATTTAGGCATGAAAATGATCACGTAAACAGCCCTATTTTGGCTAAAAACACCCCGCTGGGCGGTACATATAAATAAACCGCCTAGCCCGCTAAATAAGGGTTAAGTCATTCATTTCCACTGCTCTCACTCTTGGTCTGAGTCTCTCAACCAACGTCCATGCTTCGCTTCCGTAAGTCAGTGTCGGGATTACCACACTGTCATGCAAGGACTTCTTCACTTCCATACTGACCACCCTATTTCTTGTTACTGCTTTTAGCGTTCCTACAACCCTCTTCCCCTGTTGTACCCTCTCCCGCACCTCTTCATCCATAGTCCCATCTTTACTCAACACACTGCCCAGATACTTAAAAGAGTTGACGATCTCCATAGCCTGACCGTTCAGCTTCACCTCACACTCTGTGACTTCACCCCTTTCGAAGACCATAACCTTGCTCTTCCCCGTATTTACCTTCAAATTCCGTTTTTCGCACACTGTTCCAAACTCATTTACCAGACCCTGCAACTCCCATTCATTATCACTCATCAGAACTGTATCATCCGCAGTTCCAGAAGTCCGTAAGGTATATAGCGATAGTATAGAAAATAGGTTAAGTACGGTTACAATAAGTAGAAATGATGTGCTTAAGGAAATTGACAGACTGAAACCTCAGAAATCGCCTGGTCCCGATGAGGTATAATTATGCTAGAGTATTAAAAGAATGCAGAGATGAGTTAAGTTACCCATTAACATTTCTTTTTAACAATTCATTAGAAACAGGTATAGTTCCAGAAGCTTGGAAGCTTGCAAATGTAGTTCCGATTTTCAAAAAAGGTGATAAATCAATAGCATCCAATTACCGTCCCATTAGTCTCACTTCAATCATAGGAAAGCTACTAGAGTCAATTATTGCTAGGAAAATGAGAAACCACTTAGAAACATTTAACTTAATCAATTCTTCTCAGCATGGATTAACTCAGGGACGTTCTTGCCTTACTAATTTGCTTAGTTTTTTCTCAGAGGTATATGAAGCAGTAGATAATGACAAGGCATACGATATTATATATTTAGATTTCAGTAAAGCGTTCGACAGAGTCCCTCATGAGAGATTGATGAGAAAGGTTGAGGCACATGGAATAGGTGGGGCGTTGTTGGGATGGATTAGGTCATGGCTAATTGGTAGGAAACAGAGAGTCAGCATAAATGGTACCAAGTCAGAGTGGGGAGCAGTCAAAAGTGGTGTTCCCAGGGATCGGTATTAGGTCCCCTGTTGTTTCTTATATACATAAATGACCTAGATTTAGGTATAACTAGTAGGATAAGTGAATTCGCAGACGATACTAAAATGGGGAGATCAATTGATTCAGATAGCGATATAGAGTGCCTCCAAAGGGATCTAGATACCTTACATGAATGGTCAGTAAATTGGCAGATGAAGTTTAACATTGACAAATGCAAGGTATTAAAGATAGGGAAGATGCAAACAAATGTTAATATAAACTAGCTAATTTAGAATTAGAAAATTCAGACTGCGAGAAAGATCTAGGTGTGTTTGTTAGCAATTATTTGAAGCCTAGAAAACAGTGTATAGGCGTTCGTAATAAGGCAAACAGGATTCTTGGGTTCATCTCTAGGAGTGTGAGTTACAGAACTGCTGATGTTATCTTAAAACTTTACTTGTCATTAGTGAGACCCCATATGGATTATGCTGTCCAATTTTGGTGTCCTTATTACAGAATGGACATAGATTCATTGGAGAGAGTACAGCGTAGAATGACAAAAATGATCCATAATATTAGAAATCTTCCGTATGAAGAAAGGTTGAAGAAATTAGGTTTACATTCGTTAGAGAGACGCAGAGTTAGAGGGGATATGATAGAGGTGTTCAAGTGGGTTAGTGGGATTAACAAAGGGGACATGACAAATGTACTAAAGCTCAGTGATAGCGAAAGAACTCGTACCAATGGTTTCAAATTAGATAAATTTCGTTTCAGAAAAGATATAGGCAAATATTGGTTTGGTAACAGAGTTGTAGATGGGTGGAATGGACTACCAAGTGCTATAGTGGGATCTAAAACTGTAGGGAGCTTTAAGATAAAATTGGATAAGCATATGGACGAGAAGGGTTGGGTGTGAAGGGGGATCAGCCATGTTGGGCCAATCAGCGCTCTGCAGACCCCCATAATCCTGTGTTAATCTCTAACCGTTTTGGTAAGATGATCCTCAGGGTATTAGAGTGTTGAGCCTATAATTGGGCTTTGTAATTGATTTGGGGTGGTGTGGGACAGGGATCTGCCCTGATTAGGCCAATTGGCTTTCTGCAGACTCCCATTTTCTTATGTTCTTATGTTCTTAAGAAATCACTCATGATTACTGTATGATTGTGTATGATGTATATCTTGGCTAAATCACTCATGATTACTGTATGATTGTGTATGATGTATATCTTGGCTAAATCACTCATGATTACTGTATGATTGTGTATGATGTATATCTTGGCTAAATCACTCATGATTACTGTATGATTGTGTATGATGTATATCTTGGCTAAATCACTCATGATTACTGTATGATTGTGTATGATGTATATCTTGGCTAAATCACTCATGATTACTGTATGATTGTGTATGATGTATATCTTGGCTAAATCACTCATGATTACTGTATGATTGTGTATGATGTATATCTTGGCTAAATCACTCATGATTACTGTATGATTGTGTATGATGTATATCTTGGCTAAATCACTCATGATTACTGTATGATTGTGTATGATGTATATCTTGGCTAAATCACTCATGATTACTGTATGATTGTGTATGATGTATATCTTGGCTCAATCACTCATGATTACTGTATGATTGTGTATGATGTATATCTTGGCTCAATCACTCATGATTACTGTATGATTGTGTATGATGTATATCTTGGCTCAATCACTCATGATTACTGTATGATTGTGTATGATGTATATCTTGGCTCAATCACTCATGATTACTGTATGATTGTGTATGATGTATATCTTGGCTCAATCACTCATGATTACTGTATGATTGTGTATGATGTATATCTTGGCTCAATCACTCATGATTACTGTATGATTGTGTATGATGTATATCTTGGCTCAATCACTCATGATTACTGTATGATTGTGTATGATGTATATCTTGGCTCAATCACTCATGATTACTGTATGATTGTGTATGATGTATATCTTGGCTCAATCACTCATGATTACTGTATGATTGTGTATGATGTATATCTTGGCTCAATCACTCATGATTACTGTATGATTGTGTATGATGTATATCTTGGCTCAATCACTCATGATTACTGTATGATTGTGTATGATGTATATCTTGGCTCAATCACTCATGATTACTGTATGATTGTGTATGATGTATATCTTGGCTCAATCACTCATGATTACTGTATGATTGTGTATGATGTATATCTTGGCTAAATCACTCATGATTACTGTATGATTGTGTATGATGTATATCTTGGCTAAATCACTCATGATTACTGTATGATTGTGTATGATGTATATCTTGGCTAAATCACTCATGATTACTGTATGATTGTGTATGATGTATATCTTGGCTAAATCACTCATGATTACTGTATGATTGTGTATGATGTATATCTTGGCTAAATCACTCATGATTACTGTATGATTGTGTATGATGTATATCTTGGCTAAATCACTCATGATTACTGTATGATTGTGTATGATGTATATCTTGGCTAAATCCCTCATGATTACTGTATGATTGTGTATGATGTATATCTTGGCTAAATCACTCATGATTACTGTATGATTGTGTATGATGTATATCTTGGCTAAATCACTCATGATTACTGTATGATTGTGTATGATGTATATCTTGGCTAAATCACTCATGATTACTGTATGATTGTGTATGATGTATATCTTGGCTAAATCACTCATGATTACTGTATGATTGTGTATGATGTATATCTTGGCTAAATCACTCATGATTACTGTATGATTGTGTATGATGTTTTTCTTGGCTAAATCACTCATGATTACTGTATGATTGTGTATGATGTATATCTTGGCTAAATCACTCATGATTACTGTATGATTGTGTATGATGTATATCTTGGCTCAATCACTCATGATTACTGTATGATTGTGTATGATGTATATCTTGGCTCAATCACTCATGATTACTGTATGATTGTGTATGATGTATATCTTGGCTCAATCACTCATGATTACTGTATGATTGTGTATGATGTATATCTTGGCTCAATCACTCATGATTACTGTATGATTGTGTATGATGTATATCTTGGCTCAATCACTCATGATTACTGTATGATTGTGTATGATGTATATCTTGGCTCAATCACTCATGATTACTGTATGATTGTGTATGATGTATATCTTGGCTCAATCACTCATGATTACTGTATGATTGTGTATGATGTATATCTTGGCTCAATCACTCATGATTACTGTATGATTGTGTATGATGTATATCTTGGCTCAATCACTCATGATTACTGTATGATTGTGTATGATGTATATCTTGGCTCAATCACTCATGATTACTGTATGATTGTGTATGATGTATATCTTGGCTCAATCACTCATGATTACTGTATGATTGTATGATGTATATCTTGGCTAAATCACTCATGATTACTGTATGATTGTGTATGATGTATATCTTGGCTAAATCACTCATTACTGTATGATTGTGTATGATGTATATCTTGGCTAAATCACTCATTATTAATGTATGATTGTGTATGATGTATATCTTGGCTAAATCACTCATTATTAATGTATGATTGTGTATGATGTATACCTTGGCTAAATCACTCATGATTACTGTATGATTGTGTATGATGTATATATTGGCTAAATCACTCATGATTACTGTATGATTGTGTATGATGTATATCTTGGCTAAATCACTCATGATTACTGTATGATTGTGTATGATGTATATCTTGGCTAAATCACTCATGATTACTGTATGATTGTGTATGATGTATATCTTGGCTAAATCACTCATGATTACTGTATGATTGTGTATGATGTATATCTTGGCTAAATCACTCATGATTACTGTATGATTGTGTATGATGTATATCTTGGCTAAATCACTCATGATTACTGTATGATTGTGTATGATGTATATCTTGGCTAAATCACTCATGATTACTGTATGATTGTGTATGATGTATATCTTGGCTCAATCACTCATGATTACTGTATGATTGTGTATGATGTATATCTTGGCTAAATCACTCATGATTACTGTATGATTGTGTATGATGTATATCTTGGCTAAATCACTCATGATTACTGTATGATTGTGTATGATGTATATCTTGGCTAAATCACTCATGATTACTGTATGATTGTGTATGTATATCTTGGCAAAATTTGATCTTTATATTTAAGGTCAATTATTGTGACTGTATTTTAAAATTTGATATCAATCATTTTAATCAAGCATTATTAACTTAAGGTTTCTATTATAACCTCTGCTTACTTTTTGTATGTATGTATTAATATTTAATTTTTTCTATTGTTATTATTATTATTCTTTATAATTAATTGTTCTTGTTAAAAGAGTACTCTTTTGTTTAAATCTATTGTGCCTTCTTCATATGTTCAAATATTGTTATTTATTATACTGTATCTATTCATTGTCGATAAGATCAATTGCTTGCTTTTGCGATTTCCTTAGTTTATTTGTACAATAAATGTAGGTTATTAGTAGGGTAGTAATTGTTGGGGGTCACTTGAAGCATGCTATGCTTACAGGTACCTACCCGATAGCACTATCGTTAGCGAGTGATTATGTTTTTTGTATTTTTGTTGATATTTTGTCAAATTGCAAATTTAGCTTAGTATAAAATTTGATATAAATTGTAGTTTCTTTATTCATACAGAATTTAGTCAAATTTACCAGAACGTCCCGGACTTCCCAAATTGACTAATTCCTTGAACATGATGAGGTGCATTGTTATATTATGTGCGATCAGTTTACTTGGGAAACAAATTGACTTGCTCATGTAGTTGTGTACACCCTATGTGGTGGATTGTGTTCTTTTATTTCAAAATGTTATTTTATTAAGTGTTGTTTCCACATAGCGATTTTGATCAGTTCTTTTGCATTTATCTTGTGTCGTCCCAGTTTTAGTTTGTTTATTTTGCAAGTTTTACATTATAATATAGATTCCATGTAGTTATTTATGATGATTGTTTAATTATTCTATGTATTCACATACTCATATAATATGCAAGTTTAGTAGCTTAACTACGATCGCATAAACTCAATAATATTAATCCTTTATGTGTTCTAGTGTATCATGTTCATAATATACATATAAGGATAATATTAAACCTTTATGTGTTCTAGTGTATCATGTTCATAATATACATATAAGGATAATATTAATCCTTTATGTGTTCTAGTGTATCATGTTCATAATATACATATAAGGATAATATTAATCCTTTATGTGTTCTAGTGTATCATGTTCATATATACATATAAGGATAATATTAATCCTTTATGTGTTCTAGTGTATCATGTTCATAATATACATATAAGGATAATATTAATCCTTTATGTGTTCTAGTGTATCATGTTCATAATATACATATAAGGATAATATTAATCCTTTATGTGTTCTAGTGTATCATGTTCATAATATACATATAAGGATAATTTGCTTTACGCTTTATCATCTACACTCTAATCTAGATTATTATTAATTTTAGCTGGGTAAATACTCTACAACCAGTTACTCTACACCCAGTATAACATCCATGGTAATTCAGTATTACTTGGAAATAGGTTAGGTAACCTTATTACGCACACCATACTCCCTCGTATACAATTTATAGGAAGCCTGTGGGACTCCTCGCAGCCACCTGACGCACTTCACACTCTTCTGCTACAGTTTCCAACCAGAACGAAGGGACCTAAAGGACCTACGCCATGGAGCACTGCTGCAAGACGTGGCAAAAACATGCCTGATCTCCGATGTCGTCAATGAACACTTCGGTAACAAGTAAAATAGAATTAAAACCTAAAAGCAAAAGCAAATAACTCAAATAATAAGAAAATAAACTCAAAGAAAATGAACGCAACAAAATCAAACTAATTGACACAGGTGTTTTCCTGAAAACCACCATCTTAGAACAGCAACCTCAAGAGATATTCCTAAGCGACATCCCTGATAGCCGTATTTAATCTGTATATAATCCATATATAACCCTTGTACCCTTTGCTTCTAGATTAATTTTCACTCACTACAAGATCACCCCTTTCCCCATGCTCCTAGATAACAAGTAACTATCCTTGGACAACTTCAAAGACAACTTGTTCATTTCCAACTCTGAGAACTACCATTCTTGGTTAAGCAACCTTGATTGGTCAAATTTTTGTCACTCATCTATCAACACCTTGTCCATCTGCCCAGCATTTGCTTTCAAGTTAATCCCTCACGCCGAAGACAGATGCCTCATTTCACTTAAACAAAATTACTCAGTCTTAGAAAACGGCCAGTTCAAAGAAATCCCAATGAAGCCTAATTTCCACATTCATGCTAAACATTTTCATCACCTGTTTTTCTCTTCTGAAATCTCCATGACAATCTCCTGCCAGAGTAACTTACCCACTCAACGTCGTGTTTCTGGTCTTGTCATCATCCCTGATAATTGTACCATTCTCACACACCTAGTAAACTTGAATTCAACTAATTACCACTACACCCAGTGCTCAACCGTGTCCGTGGGTTCTTGACCCCCGCACAGCTTCTTGCTCTGTATCGGGGCAAAGTGCGCCTCTGTACTGAGTATTGTTTGCATGTGTGGGAAGGCTGCACCCATACCGCACTTCTCGAACGAGTAGAATCAAAAGCATTTCACCTCATCAACTCAATTCCTCTTACTAGTTCCCTATAATCCCTTTCTACACGCCACAATGTTGCAGCTCTTTCACTCTTCTATCGCTATTACAACAGTCAGTGTTCCTCAAAGCTCTCTCAGTGCATACCCCCTCCCGTGCGGCGAGTACGAGGCACTGGCTTTTCAACAGTCCCACTCCTATTGTGTCCAGCTCTCCAACTCAAGAATTGGCAAATTTTCTCAGCCTTTCTTCTACTAAACAAGTGAACTCTGGAAGTCTCTTACTCAATCAATCTTTCCTTCATCCTTTGACTTAAGCTGCTTTAAACTTCGTGTGTCCAGGCTTTTTGACACAAATGTGCCCTGAATTTGGCTCTGTCACTCTTTTGGCATTGAGGGAGATACTCGTTACAGGCAATCTGCCTTTTGTCTCCTTCATGCACATAGATCTTTTTTTTAAACTGCCCCCAGACAACTGCCATCAATCTCCATGGCACACAAGGAAAACTGACGAGACCCCCAACCAAAGATGTTTTCTTTCACTCAACTGCCATTTTGTATCATCCAGCAGCCAAAGATCAAAAGCTTTGACCCTCGCCCCGTCCCTGTTCCTTGGGAGATACCGAATAATATCTTGAGCCGGGTTTGTATCCGTCTTGGCACCTCTCGCTGTTCTGGGGTGGCCGGGCAAGACAGTCATTGGTAACCATAGCTTCTTTAGTATTTTGGAATCTTTCTGCTCTGGGGTGGCAGGTAGTGGCGAAATCCAGGGCAAGTTGTCAGATATCAGGCTATGATGGGTGGCTTGATTACTCCTGAGGGACAGGAGGGAGGTAAGGGACAGAGCTTTGGATGTTTGGTTGCTGGGTAATACAAAATGGTGGGGTCTCGCCTTTTTTCCTTTTGTGCCACAGACATCAATACCAGTTTTCTTGGGGCAGTTGTACAGGTAGAATCCGGAATTAATACAAACATATATATTTATATATGTTATGCTGAAAAATAAAATGGAGGAGAGCCGAGAGGGCGCCAGTAACACGGCGCCAACACCAACTTCGAGAGTAACACACCATGTTCAGAGTAGTCATGATCTAAGAGAAAGATAACAAGGCGGCTTTCTTTAACCCCGGCCACTCTGTTTTCTGTCTAACCTGCCGTCACAACCAATCACAGAACTTTTGACATCAGAGTACCGCTCACCCGAGACATTCATCGCCCAGCTGGTAACTTACTATCTACCTCACCTGATAAATCGGTGGAGTCAAGGAAGGAAAACCATGGGCCAGCACCACAAGAGCAAAAGAACCGCCCCAACTCCACATGTAAAGTCAGTGAAAATAGGCTAGCCGAAACAGATCGGATGCGGAAATACCCTGAGCCGACCAGGCCAAGTGGGATATCTCTATTGGTCTAACTGGTAAGGTGTCTGCCTCACAACCCAAGGGTCGAGAGTTTGTGCCCCCACCAGGGCTTGATATTTTCGTGAGGCTATTTCCGCATCTAACGAAATTTAGGTGTGCTGGTAAAATTGTTCAGATGGTTGAGAGTAAGATCGGAGCTCCATAAATCCTCTTTCGGGTATGGTGTAAAAACCGATTCCTACAGGCAATTCCTACAGGACAAGGAAGAGGATAGGAGAGAGCAGGGAGTGTTGTGAGACTCGCTTGGGTTAGGTTGTGGAGTTGCCAGCCGCCCAAGCGAGTTGCCAACTGGGCAGTTAGTAGGTGCGTGTGGTGCACCGCTCAGTGAAGTTGACTCACCATTCCCGTTCATCTCTCTGATGGACTCTCGGTCGATTTGGCTCAGGCTTGTTCCTCTCTGTTTGGAGCCTACGCTTCCCGGAAGGTGAAGTAGTGTAAAGTCAGTGAAAATAGGCTAGCCTAAACAGATCGGATGCAGAAATACCCATAGCCGACCAGGCCAAGTGGGATATCTCTATTGGTCTAACTGGTAAGGTGTCTGCCTCACAACCCAAGGGTCGAGAGTTCGTGCCCCCACCAGGGCTTGATATTTTCGTGAGGCAATTTCCGCATCTAACGAAGTTTAGGTGTGCTGGTAAAATTGTTCAGATGGTTGAGAGTAAGATCGGAGCTCCATAAATCCTCTTTCGGGTATGGTGTAAAAACCGATTCCTACACACACAAGACCACTGGGAGCTGAACCAACAAGAAAATTACCAAGGAGCGAGAGGAGCAACTCTTCGGCAGGCTTACCCTCTCACCTAAACTCAGCATCCTTTATTTAGGTAATCCTCCTCAGGATTCCTTGGGAGGTAAAACACTAACCAATAATAGTAAAACCTGGCCAGCCGCACACATCTCCTCCACTTCCTCCATACCTTCCAGGTCAAACCTACCTAGTCATCTTTCTAGTGCACTCATGTATTCTTCCCTGATTTCCTCCTCCTGTAGCCTCTCCACCCTCCTCGCCATTCCACCTTCCTCTCGCCTCCCTCCAGCTCTCCTTACCCACTTCTTTTGCATCCTAATTTCAGCTACTACTACATAATGATCAATACCCCTATACACTCTAGCATCCAGTACAGATTTCTTTATCCCTTCATCCACACATATATAATCAATCAGTGCCTTTCGTTCCACCACTGTCTTATCCTTATCCTTCTTCCTCCACACCACTTTCCATGTGTACCTGTGTATCATTCTATGTCGGAAGAAGGTGTTGGCTATCCACAGCCTCCTCCCCACACATACGTCCACAAGTGCATTACCATTCCCATTCACCTCTGAAGGTACCCCCCACCCTCCCACCACTCCATCAACTTTCCACCTTCCCCATTTATATCCCCAATCAGAAATATTATTTCGTTCTTGCCAAACTTATCCAGGCACGCCTCCACATTCACCCAGAACTCCTCTTTCTCTCTTACAAGTTTATCCTCTATCGGAGCATACACATACACAATCACCCACGTTTGTATTCCTACTTTCATTCTCACCCACATAATCCTTGAACCCACAGACCCAAAGTTTCTTACACGCTCCTACCATTTGTTACTTACAAACACGCACCTTTTCTCGCTGCTCCCTCACTCACTCCAGCACACACACCCATTCCACACTCCCACTCTCTCACATCTGTACCCCTCCATTTGGTCTCCGTCATTCCACATACATCCAGCCTGGCATTCACTAACACTTCCAGGACCTCTCTCTCTTTTGTGTCATCATTCACGCCTCTCACATTCCATGTCGCTATTCTAAGATTGTCCATAGTCAGTCGGGGTTCATCAACATAGGGTCCGTCCACATCCGAGGCTGTTCGTTCGTTCTTCGTCGCTTAAGTATTTTTCACGAGTGGGGGTTGCAAGCCCACCGACCCAACCTCTTTAGTCGCCTCTTACGACATGCAGGAGGTACGTGGGGCATATTCTATTCCCTTACCCTCAGGGGTATATATAATTATATATATATGTATATATACTGTTACGACTGACAGTAGAGGCTTCTAGTCCTTAGACTAACATAGACAATTGAATACTCAGCACTTCTGTAGCCTCAACAGAACAGAGCTCTTTCGCAACTTCCAGGCACTCTGGGGACATAAGGTGCTGACACTCCCCAACTGGTTCCGTTATACAAACAATACAAGCAGCTGGAACCCCTAGTTGTAGTGAAAAGATATCTTGAGCCACAACTACCAACAAAACTCATGACCGAAATGGCAATACTGAGGAGGATCCTTCCTAAGCTGCACAAAGAAGAGAAAGCTCTGATTTAGTTTACGTTATTAAAATTATGGTAACTACATGCCAACAATGAATGCCAAAATAATGAAACAAAGCATCAAGCATAAACAATTGAATCAAGGATCAAACAAACGCCTATCAACCACCACCAACAACCTAGCTATCCTAACAATCGTTGAGGCGTCCTAAGCCGACTTCAACTCAACGGGTTTTTATAGTTGTGCCAGTGCTAGTGCTTAGCGGAGAAATAATACCCAGATAGGCAAACACCACCTCCCTGCGGCGCACTGTAACACAAATATATAACACCTAAGTCTATTTTGCCCAGACTATTAGCCTGCCTGGGCCGAAGTAATCCACCCTGTAATTGAAGACTAATGAGAAGTCCTCCACCCTCTACTTCGAACCAGGCCCCCCCCCCCCCCGCCCCTCCCCCCAATAGTCTGGACCCCTAACTAAAGCAATGCACATGAAATAAATAAGGATTGCCTGGAATCAACACCAGCTACTGCAGGAATAATAAGAAAAATAACAAATAGTACTAGGTCTAGCTATTTTGCCAGAGATGCATAATTATCTTAGCCCTCCACCAATACCAAAGTATACTGGCGATACCACACCTTAACAAGGCCAAGGTTTGCGGCTCTACTAAGCCTAGTTAAAAACAGAAGGCAAGCAACATATATGGAAAACACAATCAAATAATGCAGTCACAATATGAGGGACACACAAGCCACACACACTTCTTAGAATCCGTCTGATGTTACGTTAAATTACCAATGAATAAATAGATGCCAATAAAGAAATAATTAAATAAGCAATAGTGAAGCGATAGATAGATGTTTCTCTCTCGAAAACTAAATGCGGACTAATATTCGTACAGTCATTTGATTTCACTCTCGCACATAAACATATTAGCATTAACTGGGCCGAGTGGAGAGCCCAGGATACCCCATCGATCTGATTATACGGCTTGCCAAAAATTCACAAAGACGGTATTCCGATGAGGCCCATCATGTCTGCTATAATCACTGCTGGCTACAACTTGGCTAAATTTCTCATCCCCCTCATTTGACCACTCTCGACTAATGATTTTACAATAAATAATTAAACTACATTCGTAAAAGAGTTAAAGGAGATGGAATTACCTCAATCCTTTGTTATGGCTAGTTTCGATGTAAATTCACTGTTCACGAACGTCCCTCTAAGCGAAACAACAGACAATACCACCCGAATTATAACAGTAAATTATATAATCAGATCGAAGGGGTATCCATGGCCTCTCCACTTTATGCTAAAACTTTTATGTGCAAGAGTGAAATCAAATGACTAGACCAGTCAGTGCCCGCTAGAATTTAAGCCAATATTTTATAGGAGGTATGTCGATGATTAGTTTCTGATTTTTAACGAAGCAGATCATGTTCAAAAGTTTCTCGAATACTTAAACTCACAACATAAAAATATTAAATTTACATAAGAAATATAAAAAGAAAACTGTATTTCCCTGTTGTGTAATTATTAATATTAGAAAACACAAGCAATGGACTTTCAACTGACGTATACAGGAAATATACTCACACAAATCAAGGACTTAATTGGTTTAGTTTTTGCCCATCAATATATGAATTCAATTCAATCAAAACATTGTTAAATAGAGCCTTCAACATATGTTCAAGTTACCAGTTACTTTATTGGGAGTTTGTTCATAGGTAATAACTATTGCATAGACTTTGTCCAGAAGACTATAACATAATTTTTATACTCAAAATATAAGAAACAACAACCGATCCACACTGTTTCGAAACTTAGAAAATATGTTAAACTCCCTTTTTATGGTAAATATAGTTACGATTTTAGGAAAACATTGCGTAAATTACTTCAAACTAAGTTTCCCGCCGTAGATTTTAGGATCATCTTCACTAACGAATTAAAAAATGGTTCATTGTTTAACATTAAAGATAAAATAGCAGACCACATGTGTTCCAATATCGTATACAAATCTACCTGTCCTCGCTGCCCTGTGAGGTACCGGTATGTGGGGTGCTCGGTGCTCTTCCACAGCACCCCCCATGTACCTGTCCTCGCTGCCCTGTGAGGTACCGGTATGTGGAGTGCTCTTCCACAGCACCCCACATGTACCTGTCCTCGCTGCCCTGTGAGGTACCGGTATGTGGGGTGCTCTTCCAGAGCATTCCGCTCAAGGATATGGGAACACATGGGGATAAATTGTCAGCAATAGAAATCATGCAAGGGATGCAGATCACCGCTTTAGTGAGGATGATTATAGATTAGTAGCTAGGTTTAAGAATAAACAAGAGGCATTTATAGGAGAAAGTATTATATAGATACTATAAACCCGAACTTAATACTCCAATATACAGATACAAAACGGAGGCATCGCGTATTTGTATTCTATAAGTATCGCTTCTCGCATACTTATCCATTTATTTTTAATTGCATCAAAAATATATTTACTGCTTCACAGAAAATAATATAAATTAAACGAAGCGCATTATAATATTTCAATATGTAGATAAATGACTTGACACGCTTAACATATTCTATTTTTAATTATTTTCGTACAGTTGATGTTAAGGTTTCAATCTTTGCAAACAAATTCAGTCACTGATTCGTATCTTATATATGCATCTATTTGATATAGTATTGTTCATTAAGAATAAGACACAGCGCGGAATTTTTGAGTATTTTCTCTGAAGATTAAATAAATATAGGTAATATTTATGTGTTGGTAACTCCATAACGATTATGTGTTGGTAACTCCATAACGATTATGTGTTGGTAACTCCATAACGATTATGTGTTGGTAACTCCATAACGATTATGTGTTGGTAACTCCATAACGATTCCCATGCCTCTAGATGTTGTCAAACCCTCATTCTGTTATATCCTTAGGAGTAAGACGGAGATACGAATGGTAAGTTTAATTACATTAATTACATTAATTACATTCTGTTATATCCTTAGGAGTAAGACGGAGATACGAATGGTAAGTTTAATTACATTAATGGTAAGTTTAATTACATTAATAAGCAATGTTTCCCGAAGTGTAGGACGGATTTATTGGTGGTAGTTGTATACTATTAATGGTAAGTTTAATTACATTAATAAGCAATGTTTCCCGAAGTGTAGGACGGATTTATTGGTGGTAGTTGTATACTATTAATGGTAAGTTTAATTACATTAATAAGCAATGTTTCCCGAAGTGTAGGACGGATTTATTGGTGGTAGTTGTATACTATTAATGGTAAGTTTAATTACATTAATAAGCAATGTTTCCCGAAGTGTAGGACGGATTTATTGGTGGTAGTTGTATACTATTAATGGTAAGTTTAATTACATTAATAAGCAATGTTTCCCGAAGTGTAGGACGGATTTATTGGTGGTAGTTGTATACTATTAATGGTAAGTTTAATTACATTAATAAGCAATGTTTCCCGAAGTGTAGGACGGATTTATTGGTGGTAGTTGTATACTATTAATGGTAAGTTTAATTACATTAATAAGCAATGTTTCCCGAAGTGTAGGACGGATTTATTGGTGGTAGTTGTATACTATTAATGGTAAGTTTAATTACATTAATAAGCAATGTTTCCCGAAGTGTAGGACGGATTTATTGGTGGTAGTTGTATACTATTAATGGTAAGTTTAATTACATTAATAAGCAATGTTTCCCGAAGTGTAGGACGGATTTATTGGTGGTAGTTGTATACTATTTATATACATACAGTATGTTAGTTTAGGACGGATTTATTGGTGGTAGTTGTATACTATTTATATACATACAGTATGTTAGTTTAGGACGGATTTATTGGTGGTAGTTGTATACTATTTATATACATACAGTTTGTTAGTTTAGGACGGATTTATTGGTGGTAGTTGTATACTATTTATATACATACAGTATGTTAGTTTAGGACGGATTTATTGGTGGTAGTTGTATACTATTTATATACATACAGTATGTTAGTTTAGGACGGATTTATTGGTGGTAGTTGTATACTATTTATATACATACAGTATGTTAGTTTAGGACGGATTTATTGGTGGTAGTTGTATACTATTGGTGGTAGTTGTATACTATTTATATACATACAGTATGTTAGTTTAGGACGGATTTATTGGTGGTAGTTGTATACTATTGGTGGTAGTTGTATACTATTTATATACATACAGTATGTTAGTTTAGGACGGATTTATTGGTGGTAGTTGTATACTATTTATATACATACAGTATGTTAGTTTAGGACGGATTTATTGGTGGTAGTTGTATACTATTGGTGGTAGTTGTATACTATTTATATACATACAGTATGTTAGTTTAGGACGGATTTATTGGTGGTAGTTGTATACTATTTATATACATACAGTATGTTAGTTTAGGACGGATTTATTGGTGGTAGTTGTATACTATTTATATACATACAGTATGTTAGTTTAGGACGGATTTATTGGTGGTAGTTGTATACTATTTATATACATACAGTTTGTTAGTTTAGGACGGATTTATTGGTGGTAGTTGTATACTATTTATATACATACAGTATGTTAGTTTAGGACGGATTTATTGGTGGTAGTTGTATACTATTTATATACATACAGTATGTTTGTTTAGGACGGATTTATCGGTGGTAGTTGTATACTATTTATATACATACAGTATGTTAGTTTAGGACGGATTTATTGGTGGTAGTTGTATACTATTGGTGGTAGTTGTATACTATTTATATACATACAGTATGTTAGTTTAGGACGGATTTATTGGTGGTAGTTGTATACTATTGGTGGTAGTTGTATACTATTTATATACATACAGTATGTTAGTTTAGGACGGATTCATTGGTGGTAGTTGTATACTATTTATATACATACAGTATGTTAGTTTAGGACGGATTTATTGGTGGTAGTTGTATACTATTTATATACATACAGTATGTTAGTTTAGGACGGATTTATTGGTGGTAGTTGTATACTATTTATATACATACAGTATGTTAGTTTAGGACGGATTTATTGGTGGTAGTTGTATACTATTTATATACATACAGTATGTTAGTTTAGGACGGATTTATTGGTGGTAGTTGTATACTATTTATATACATACAGTATGTTAGTTTAGGACGGATTTATTGGTGGTAGTTGTACTGTGGTAGTTGTATACTATTTATATACATACAGTATGTTAGTTTAGGACGGATTTATTGGTGGTAGTTGTATACTATTTATATACATACAGTATGTTAGTTTAGGACGGATTTATTGGTGGTAGTTGTATACTATTGGTGGTAGTTGTATACTATTTATATACATACAGTATGTTAGTTTAGGACGGATTTATTGGTGGTAGTTGTATACTATTTATATACATACAGTATGTTAGTTTAGGACGGATTTATTGGTGGTAGTTGTATACTATTTATATACATACAGTATGTTAGTTTAGGACGGATTTATTGGTGGTAGTTGTATACTATTGGTGGTAGTTGTATACTATTTATATACATACAGTATGTTAGTTTAGGACGGATTTATTGGTGGTAGTTGTATACTATTGGTGGTAGTTGTATACTATTTATATACATACAGTATGTTAGTTTAGGACGGATTTATTGGTGGTAGTTGTATACTATTTATATACATACAGTATGTTAGTTTAGGACGGATTTATTGGTGGTAGTTGTATACTATTGGTGGTAGTTGTATACTATTTATATACATACAGTATGTTAGTTTAGGACGGATTTATTGGTGGTAGTTGTATACTATTGGTGGTAGTTGTATACTATTTATATACATACAGTATGTTAGTTTAGGACGGATTTATTGGTGGTAGTTGTATACTATTGGTGGTAGTTGTATACTATTTATATACATACAGTATGTTAGTTTTAGCTCTTTTTTTAGACCTATAAATTAATGTTTATCTACACATTATATGAACATTTTTCATTAAAATATAATTTAATCTTCTTTAAAGGTGGAATTGGTGTATACCTGAAGATGGACTAAGAAGGTCTGTGTCTCGCCCTTATCCTTCTCTTCATCATTAAAATCAGGTACCCTGGAGGTCAAATTGTCACAGATATAATCTACAGATAATATGGAAGGCTTACCACAAGCTAGAAAATAATAATTTCAAGATATAGAAGCTCCACCTCGATGGGAAAAGGTTTTGTAATTATCAAAATGTTCCTACCATTTACGTGAACGAGAGTCTGCGGGTCTTTCGATGTCCGCAAATACTGTGAGGTACAGTCGTAATCCCTAAAAGTAAACCCCCCCTCGACTCGAGAAATATTGGTATCCCGGGTCTTTCTGGACGACAGGTAAACGTGGCACAAACGAAGACACTCCACTCCGATTTAGCATAGGTGGCTCGAACAGTAAAATGAACCCTTGATGGTTTTGGTGTATCAACATTAGTTTTTGCGGTACGATTTTACTTACAGGACACGCATTTGACAGGTACCACCAAGGATTTAATACATATTCGACGATGCATGACAATATTATTGTCATTAACCTAACCTAACCTGGGGGCTGCTGCCGCCCCCAGACCCCCACTTCCGCTGCTCTAAATAATGATGTAGAAGACATAAAATCACTAAAAAGTACTGCGGGAGAGCGGAAAAACCACCTCCACACCCCGCCATTTTAAGTTGACCGCCAAGGCGGGAGGGAAGTAGAATATTACTGAATAAGATGGTCACAAATTATTTTGCAATATTAGAAGACAAATATGGAATCTATATGCTCTAAACATCATATGAAAATGGGTTTTAACCCTCGGCAAAACCTGATAAAAATATATGGTACTAAAATGTTTTCTTTCGTAACATGGTTGTCAATACTTTCCTATAGACGGCACCAATTCGTATACTCGCCATTTTCACCTGTCTCCCGAGGTCTGTCCACCTCCATCTTCCTATCTCTGTCGAAACTACAGCTGTTGATTTCCACACCTTTGCGCATCACGTCACGAGATACTACTGGGTTCTTATTGGTTTCTGAATGAATGAATAAATATAGAAAAGGTGGGTGAAGGTGAAAGAAGGGAAGTTTTTGTTGGTTAAGTAGGAGAGACAGTGGTAATAGTGAGATAAATAGGGTGTCGGGGCTTGACCCAACGTGCGTGAGTTGAGTAATTGGGATGGGGTTGAATTGTTTTCGTTAGAGCAGTTACTTTACTGAGATTCAGTATGTCTTGTCTCTGGATGGTGAGAGCAAAATTTTTTTGGATGGTATAAAATCGAAATTGCTTGCTTATGGGCAGGAGGAAGTCTACTGGGGAATTTGGTTTTAATAATTTAGGGTAGTAATAATACGAAAATGGTATAGAAGGTGGGGGGGGGGGAGGAGGGGGATTTTGGGTGGCATAGAGTAAAAAATAAGGGGGTAATGTGGGGAGAGAGCTGTCAATGGCAGAACTTTTAAGGTGGTTGTACAGTTATTTATTTTGAAGTTGACGTTAAATGGGTGTTGTCTTGTAATTTAGTTATAGTTGGTTAATGCAAAGATTTTAGGTTGGTCTGTGAAGTTATACATTTAATTATTGTAAGTGAATCTAGGAATGGATGCCTCTCTGTTGTCAGGGTGAAGGAGATTTGACAAGGGGGGGGGGTAAAATTCTATTGAAAGTTTGGGTGAAGTTATCGTGAAAGGTCTCAAGTTTAATAAGTTGTTTTTCTGCTAAATGATTCCAATATGTATTAAGAGGGGGGGGGGGGGGATGCGGGCTAGATCGTGAAGATGTTGTGCCGTCTGGAATTCAAACCACTGAGTCCCGAAAATCCATCTCAGTGCTGTATTTTGAACTTTTTGGTATTTTAGTTGGTTAGTAGGGGCCGAAAGAGAGATGCTGAGTGGGACGTAGCACAAAAGAGGTCTTATTAGTGCTTTATATAAGTGAAGTTGGTTTTAATTGATGCATTTCGGAATCTAAAGATGGTTTGGAGGGATTTTGATGCGATGGCAGTGGAAGTTTTAGCTTGATGATGGAATCGGAGGAATTTGTCAAATGTGAGGCCGAGTACTTTGTTAGTGGGAGAGACATTTATTTGTGTGCGGTTAGGGAAACGCGCTCGGGAGTTTAGGAATAGGGGTCTTGGACGGGGATGTCCTTTGGTAAAGTAGGTAATGTAGGATTTGTGAGGATGAGCCTGAACCCGCTATTTTTGTTCCCATTGTCCTACTTTGTCAAGTTCTCTTCGTGCTCTGTTTGTCAATGTGTCTAGTCTGTCTGCTCTTATTAATTGAGTCACATCGGCTGTGTACATTACTGTGAGAGAGTCATTGTGAATGGGGTTGGGAAAGTAATTTGTATATAAGATGTAGAGGGTAGGAGTGAGCACTGAGCCTTGAGGTACACCTGCGTTGAGTGCAAATGAATCTGAATAAATATTAGAAAATTTAATTTTGGCTGTTCTATTATCCAAAAAATTGCAAAGAAGTTTCTGAGTTATTAATGGGAAGTTGAAATTTTCGCAGATTTTGTACTTCAAGCCTTCGTGGCACACAGTGTCAAAAGCTCGTTTTATGTCCTTGGTAATTAAAGCCGTCTTGTTTTTCCGTCTGTTTTGTTTATTTATGAGAATATAGTTTGTAATAATGTTTAGTGCTTCCTGTGTCGATCTGTTTTCAAAAAACCAAATTGCATGTGTGTGAGGAGTCCTTCGTCTTCGAGAAATAGTCTGAGTCGGTGGTTTATGATACGTTCTAGAGTCTTCCCAAGAGTCTCAAGTAGACTAATGGGTCTGTAGTTTAGTGGATTAGTTTTGTCTTGGTTTTTCTTGGGGATGAGGATAATGGTCGCTGTCTTGAAGCACACGGGAAAGTAGCCTGATGCCAGGATGGCGTTGTAAAGGCGAGTGAGTGCTGCTATAAAAGTGTTAGGTAGGTGTTTTACAAGGTGATGATTAATACCCGTGGCACCAGGCGCCTTTCTCCGTGTTTTAGATAGAATGAGCTTGACTTCGTCTGGCACAATGGGAGCGGTGAGTATATTTTGAGGGTCAAGTGTGTTTAAGTTAATGTGTGTGTCATGGGAGATGTTGTTGGGGATGGTAGTGAGATGTTGTTCTATATTGTGGATGCGTTGTCTGGCAGGCCTTTCAGGGGGGTGTGGGTGGTATACGTGTTGCCATGTCTGCTTAAATGTATCTGTGATAGCCCTAGGATCAGTAATTTTGTTGCCATTTACAGTGAGGGAGGATGTTCTGGGAGTGTTATTACCTTTTAAGCGTTTTATGTGTCTCCAGAATTCCCAGGGCTTAGTCTTTCTATGTTGTTCACTGAGTGTACAAGGTGTGTCCAGTGAGTGTCATGATCAGATTGCAGGCTATTAAGGATGTGAGTTCTGAGGTTGGAGAGGTCGTAACGTACTCGGACTGGTATGTGGTTGTGTTTGTTTTGTTCGAATCGACGACGATAGCACACTAGGAGTCGTTGTGTTCTGATGGAGGGTCTGAAAGTGTGCTTGATTTTGTATGTAGTTTTTGGGATGGTTGTGTTGGTTGCATTTATGATTTTGTTTTGTAGGTTCTCTATTTGTTAGTCTATGTGTGTGTAGTGTTGTCCCTCATAGTCGTGTAATGTAGTTGTCTTCAGATAAAATGTGTTTAAATTCTTCCCAGTTTGCTTGTGAGTAGTTAAAATGAGATTGACATGGGACTTGAATTGGGTTTGAGGATATTGACATGAAAACTGGGATGTGATCAGATCCTGAAAGTGGCCCTGGGGAAATGTCATGATGGAATATATTAAAAGCTCTGTTTAAAAAAATTAGGCCAGGTTTACCATTACCATGTGGTGTGAAAAATGTAGAAAAGTCTGGGCCTAGGCAATTTAATACTTTGGTGTTATGTAGTGCTAGTAATTGTGTTCCATGTGAATTATTGCTGTTGTGTTGGAAAGTTAGGTGTCTAGCGTTAAAATCTGCAAGTATGAGTGTGGGTGCATTGTTATTGAATAGAGTATTCAGGTCTGTGTAAGGGATGTAGGTATTTGGTCTGACATATGTGGTGGCAACTATGAGGGGACCAAGTGTTGTGTGTGTTTTAACTGCAAGGAAATGTTTGTATGTCCAGTCTGTGATGAATTCGTGTTGAATGGTGCTTTTAATCATAATTGCAACTCCATCGTGAGCATCGCCGTCGGTTTGTCGTGTTGTGTAACCAAAGAATTTAATTTTATGTGTGTTGTATGTGCAAGTGCTATTGATTAGTATTATGTCCGGGTCATTATCTAGGAATAATTGTGTGAGTAGGTGTCTGTTAGTGTAGTAGTGTCTTATGTTGAATTGGATGACTCTTAACATGATGGGGTATCGTGAAGTGAGCTATGTGTGGGGGAGTGGGGGGGTGATGGGGCCCGGGCTGGGTAGGGAGAGGATGAGGAGTGGCCTCCTCCAAAAGTTACAGATTTGGAGGTAGAGTTGGCGTTTTTTCCTGGGGTTAAGGTCTTACGTGACTTTGACCGAGAACGGTTTGATTCAGGTGAGGGTAACTCAGCTGGGCTGGTGGGTTTTCGTTTTAGAGGAGATTGGGGAGGAATGGTGGGCGTTTTTGGTGTAGGATGGGGTGGGGGAGGCATGAAGGATGTTGGGGTAGTGAGGTCAGGAAGGTCAGGGTCAGATGCATTGAGAGTTGGGTCAGTGACAGTTGTGAGGGAGGGGTTTTGGGTAGGGAGATCTTGAGGTTCATTTTCAGTGGTGGGAGGGATTCACGTTTCAGGGATTTCGTTGGCGCTTGGGGGTTGAGGAATAGGGGTAGTGGAGGATGAGTTGGAGGTGGAGGTAGAGGTTGAGGGTAGTGGAAGATGAGTTGGAGGTAGAGGTTGAGGGTAGTGGTAGCGGGCTGGAGGATGGGTTGGGGGTGGGGATTGAGGGGGGGGAGGATGTTGGGTTGGGGGTAGGAAGAGGAGTGGATGAGAGAGATGGAGTGTGAAAGTTCTTGCT
The DNA here is from genome assembly GCA_032716605.1 of Paralithodes platypus. NCBI lineage: Eukaryota > Metazoa > Arthropoda > Malacostraca > Decapoda > Lithodidae > Paralithodes > Paralithodes platypus. The sequence goes on along the minus strand of CM064499.1, from coordinate 6,255,330 downwards.
ATGCTGGAACCAAGACTCAGTGATGGCAGGGAGGTTGTGGGCAGTCACGCCATCATTTAGGAGTTTGTTAAATTGAGGGGTTACTTTTTGATTTGTGAGATGGAGAGCAACATTGACAAGGACAGAGGTTTGAGCGAATATTTCTCGATTGAAGAGTGGGCTGGGAGGATTGGTGTTGGGTGGGGGAGTGGGGGTAGGGGGGAGGGTTGAGGGGTGTGTGAGGTGGCAGCTGAAGCATATGATATGGCAGTGACTGGGTGGGATGAGAAAAGAGGACGTTTTTGGTTGGGAGTGGGTGGAGTAGCCTTTGAGATTTGTCTGTGTTCTTTTAGTACATTGAGACAGAAGGGACATTCGGCACTTATAGCAATATGAGAGCTGTTGCAGTTGGAGCATTTCAGGGTGCTTGAACAGCAGGTGGTGAATGAGTGCCCTGACTCAGCACAACGAGAGCAAATTGTTGGTTTTTTACATTGGGCTGTGGGATGTCCGTACTCATAGCACTTGAAGCACTGTTTAAGATTAATCGAGGACTCAGGGGCTAGAAACTCAGGCGGCAAAATCACGTGAAATGCCTTGAGACCTGTTTTGAAGACTTTACTGGCCTCCTGAGGGGAGGCACAACGAATTTTGAGAGCATTACGGGGAGTCTTAAAAACTTCACAGATGTTTATAGAGTTTTTGTGGGCAATTTCCCTGGCAATCTCATCTTCATCTTTGTTGAGGATGCTATTGTCAGGGTGTAACATTTTTACAGTACAGGCAGCTTTGAGTTCTGGGGAGAGGACTAGCTCATAACCAGCAGACTGAAGTTTCTTGAGAGTGGCCGGGTTGAGTTATACATCAAGATCTTTTTGAGAAGCAAGTCTTACCTTGATGCCATTGGGATTTTTGAAAACCCTGACTATTTGAGTTTGAGTTATGCTGAAAATATAGGAGCCTGGGTCATCAGGGGGAGGCTTAGTGCACTTGAACTTGATGTAGAGTGCCATACTGAATCATTGGGGAATTGATAAGTGCTAACTATAGGAAAATTTGATTAAGTGAATGGGGAAACAATAACAAATCTGAGGATGGGGGGATAGAGTTAATTGATGGAAATTATTTAGCTAAAACTGTACCCAGGGGGCACCCCTAAGGGATATCCCCAGAAAAAGCCCTAGCTCCTACCTATGTCTTTGGACTGTAGGCAAGCCTATGTCACAGGACCCTAACCTACTTGAAGTCTAAACCCTGCCCACTTGCCTCCTATAACCAGGGGCTAACCCCTCCCCCCCTCCTTCATTGACGTCAATGCCTTCAGGGTTCGGCGTCGTACTACAAGTGGGCTTCTACTGGGCAACATTTAATACATTTGGAAAATGAAAAGGTAAGGAAAGAAGTTTGGGGAAAGATAAGAATATAGGAAAGTAATGCGAATGGAGAGGGATGATGATGAGATATGAGGTGAGATGCAGGGAGCTGATTGGCCGGGAGAGCGCAGTAGGAGGTGTTGATTGGTGGAGAGAGGTTTGCTGATGGAGGAGGTTAGCAGGCTAGGTCTGGCTGGTCCTCAAGACATCCATCCTCAATCTTCTGTCTTCTGTCTTCTTTCTTCTGCAGCTTGAAGGTCTTGAAGAAGAGGGGCTACAGGCCTGTTGGGAGAGACCAGAGCGTCACCAAGTACTTCCTCGGAGGTTTCTTTGTGAAGACGTCATTATAACTCATAGGCTAAGTCACGCATGCACTCGGGAACCAATCACTCAGGTGTAATATGTTGATTACGTCATTGCAATCGCCCAATCACAGACACCCACCTTGATTTACCTGAAAATCGCCAGTCGAGTCATGGCGGTAGATTGTAAAGGGTGCTCGCCTCTGCCACACTCTGTTATTATATAAACTACAAGGAATAATACTGCTGCCCTTAAAGTATTTACAGAACATGGGTGTTTGACTACTGATGTGTCGTGTAAGAGGTGTGGTGAACCATGTTATTTTTATGAGCCCTTAGAACAGTGGCATTGCGGTCAGTACTGGTTCTTGGACAAAACCACCACCCGGCGTGACTTTGGGTTCCGCACTTCTCACAAAAAAGGAACTTTTTTAGACCAGGCTCATCTAGAACCATGGCAAATTCTTGGTTTTATCAATTTGTGGCTAAATAAAAATGTCCAACACTGGGAGGTGGTAATGAACCTGGGTATGTCGTACCACACCAGTGTTGACTGGAGAAGTTTTTGCTCTGAAGTGACTAGTTCGTGGTTTGATAACCAACAATCGATTGATGGTCCCAACATTGTACTTGAAATAGATGAAACATTTATAATCAAGGCAAAATTTCATGTTGGCAGAGAATTGGGAAAGAAACAGTACTGGTTGTTTGGTGGAATTAAGCGGATGTCAGGAAAACGCTTTGTAGTGCCATTCATTGATGCAAACTATGACCCTCTCCCTCGTAGCCGAGATGTGTTGCTGCCTTTAATCAATTAATATATATTGCCAGGATCAATTATTTTCTCAGATTGTTGGAAGGCGTACAGTAGCATCAGTGAGCATGGCTACGAGCATGGCACCGTCAATCATAAAATATATTTCATCAATCCAGAAAATAAAAACATCCACACACAAACAGTAGAGCGGCTGTGGAGGGACGTGAAGGAATACATAAAGAAACCTGGAATCCGTCCCCATTTCCTTCAACAATATCTCGCAAGATACCTCTTCCTCAAATAATTCACCCGACGCCGAGCTCTACACGCTTTCCTCGTTCAGGCTGCAAAATTATATACTCCTCAATCTGACAACCCTCTACCATTGCCTCGGGAGCCTGACTCTGAATTAGACATTCGGGATTCTGACTGTGGGGATTCGGATGCTGCTGATGACTCCAGGCCTGCCAATGCTCTACAGTCACCTACATCATCGTCTCCAACAACATATTCACCTCAACGTGCAGGTCCATCCACTTCTTTACCCACACGTTCGGGTCGCCATCCAAGAGGTCGACGTGGCCGACCTTCTCGTCGGAGACGTGATCTGCCACAGTGTGCCAGCCCTGGAACTCAGCCTCACGAATCTCACTCCCTATAGTCTGACACCTCTCCACCTCAGTCTCAGGACCCTGACGTTCCGCCTTTACACTATCATCAACGTGCTGCATCAACATCTCCACCCTCTACCACCGCAAAACGCCCATGTCCTGACTCGTCTCCTCCACGTACCTGCCCATCGACCTCTTCACCTCCACCAGCAGCTCCCTCATCCTCTTCACCTCAACATGCCGATCCCTCGACCTCTTTACCAAGATGTGGGGGTTGCCGTGCAAGAGGTCGACGTGGCCGACCTCCTCGTCGGAGACGTGGATGCGCTACCTCACCACCTACTCCCTCCACTTCATCTCAATAAGGTACGCTATTACGCTTTAATATTTCTCGGGGTTACTCATCCACCCAATGTACTGGGTAGCCTACTAGGGACATATACCTACTAGGGATACTTTTCTATCACACGTAATAAGGAAATATACTAGGTCTTAGGTGAGGGTTAGTTTTGGGCAATATTTACGAGCCGCACCACAGCTAGCAACGAAATCTTAATTAGTGATGGCAAAGTTTTCGCATATGTTTAAATTTCCGGAAATGAATGAGTAATAGATACGATTATTTCTTATTTAAACTTTGTTAATGTTTGTTGGAGAACTGGATAATTATAGGGAATAGGCTCGCAGCCTTATTATACACAATTTATTAGGGAAAATGTAGGTCTATGGAATCCTTATGCTGTACTCATGTATAATCCACTGTGGGAGAATCATTTTGATCACATTTATAAAACCCGATAGAAAAAAGCCCATTCTAATCAATCTCAGAGCTCTTCCGGACATCCTCACTGTTTACATACGCCATCTTTATGCAGTATAATTGATATTTACCCCCTGCTGGCAACATTTGATGACAATTTCAATAATTCATGGGGGAGTGAGGGGGAGCAAAGCCCCCCCCCTCAACCCATCTTGTATCCCACATTGGAATTATAACTATGACCATGAAAACACTTATTTCTCAAAATTTGGAGGATAAAACATGAAAAATTAGGGTGCGAGCCTATTACCTATAATTACCCTAACGGGGGTATGTTAGGTTAGGTTAGGTTTAAGTTAGGTTAATGACAAGGGATCAGGTGGTAGGTATGGAATAAACTAAGTACTAGGATCACTTATTACCTGGTAGCTAAGGGGGTGTACTGTCGGTCGGGCCGCAGCGTACTTGCTATTTACCTCCCCTGCTAGCAATATATATATGATGATGACAATAAGTCATGGAGGGTTGGGGGGCTTTCACTGCAGTCAAAATAGACAAGAACGTGGCCGATACGCCCGAATACTACATGGGCGGCTGCCCAACCACCATAGGACTGGTAAGGGTTCTTGTTGTATCCCACGTATTAGGTACTACTAGGTACTATGGACACATTGTAGTTGTTAGGTGAGGATTAGACTTGTATCCAATGTACTAGGTCTATGTTACTGGATATTTATGATTTAAATAACTGCTACATTTTCAATAAATCTGTTTTTTTGCAATTTGGGAAAACATGAGCCGATTTCCGACATTTGGTTAGTCTTTTCCAAAATTCGGGTTTTAGGGGTTTGCAATTTCGGGAAACCTGAGCCAAATTTCTAAATTAGGTTACTGTAATTTTTTACTCTTAAAACTCGCAAAATCCGAGCCAGCTTTGGCCAAAACTTGGCTCGGGTTTTCGAAATCTTGGCTTTTATGCCTTTCAAATACCTTAAAATCCGAGCCATGTTTTGCTAAAATACGCTGTTATCGCCGATTTACGCATTTAACCCCTCATTTTCCCTGTACTTCATAGCCCTCCCCAGTATCGGGCGGCGTGTCTTAACCCTTAACCCTTAATTAGCGGCTCACCACATAAGTCGAGTTAAATAAAGCTGGACTATGTGGCGGCGCTCGACATAGGTCGAGTGGCAATTTCAGCACGTAATGTTGCTGAGAGAGAGAGACAAGTGGTGGCAGGAGAGTAGCGAGCGTATGACTGCTCCAGACCACCGCGGCGAACATACTGACATGAATCCCAGCTCCCTCCTCCCTCTCTCACTCGCTATATAAGGAATTGTATCGGGAAAGTGGCTAATTACATGCTTTTTGCACTCGCGTTGCACGGTTATTGCAAGAAAACTAGCCATCATAAAAGGATCGTTATGGTGTCATTCGAAAGCTCTGTTTATGCCCTTTCAGGGATAGGTACTTGTTTTACGTTCTGGGTCTTATTTAGGCATGAAAATGATCACGTAAACAGCCCTATTTTGGCTAAAAACACCCCGCTGGGCGGTACATATAAATAAACCGCATAGGCCGCTCGTAAGGTGTTAAAGAGCGGCTCACCACATAAGTCGAGTTGAAAAAACTGGCAAAAAAAGGGTGGAAATCGAGTGAAAATGGGTGGGATAGTAATGATCCATACGTCCGACATCTGTGGCCTCCCGGCCCACACTAACTCCAGTTCCCCCACCGCGCGGGAGGATGACAGTGTAACCAATAGTTCGCTAAAAGTGAGCAAGGTAGCAAAATCAGCTAAACTTCCATCTTCGAGGTAACACTGTCAGTGCTCCGCGAGTGCTACGTAGCTGTATGTGGCGTCATTGTGTAGCGATTTCCACCTAGTTTTCGGCGCAATACAGTTCCTTTCATACTGATGGTTGATATAGCAGTCAGAACGGCCTGAAAAGGCCCAAAACGGCCACAGAGGGCCCGCTAAGCAAGGGTTAAGATCGTTGTATAATGGGGAAAACGTTTTTTTCCGAGGCTTGTAATGATTTCCAAACACTATATATTGATCAAAACTAACAGAGAAAAATAAAACACTCCATGGAAAAATTAGAGATCCTTAGTGAAATTTTCCGGAAGTAGGCTAAACACTTCAAGCGTAAAGTAAACAAAGCGACGCTAATTCCAGGAACGCAACAGAGTTCTCTTTATATTTCGTCTCATATTATTAATATTACAGTTTCCCCATTGTTTTTTTAGTGTTTCGTATACCAGAAAAGGGTGTAGCTTGGTGTTGGATGGGTGGAAACCGAAAATAAATGTAATCCTTGGTGGTCACCACTGAGGTCATGACCCACTGATATGATAAGAGATCTGAACATAGTAGGTATAACCACTTGGTGGTATTCTTGCCAAGTTTCATTAGCTGGTACTTTAGGAGGTCTATTTTCTCATTAGGATACCGTTCCTCACGTAAAAGCATTCGGGAAAGTTCACTAACTCAGAATCCTCGACAGCCTTGCCAAAGAATGGTGCTAACTCAGAGTCTTTTACTTGGGCTTCTTTAAGAGTGTTAGAATCAATTGGTACGTTACTTAGTTCCTCTGGAGAAGCTAACACCTGAGAAGGATCATTATCAGAAAATAGGTGTGAGAGATCAACATCCACAGAATTAGTGCTATCATTACTGTCATTCAGTTGAGCTGCCATGCTCCTAGTCATTACACAAGAAGGGAACAAATAAGGATAGTCCTGTTCCAGCTGTTCTGTGTTATTACATAAAGAGGGAGACTAAACTACAATGGGGTCAGGTACAACTTTTCCACCTGCAATATCATTCCCTAACAGAAAGTTCACTCCTTGCACAGGTAGTGACTCTTGAACTCCTACAGTGAAGTAACCACTAGCTAACTCAGTATTCAAATAAACCTTAGCCAGAGGAACAGTAATACACCCACTAACTCCGTTGATCAGAACACTCTGGGCCAAATAACAGTCCTCCAAATCAGGCACCACACCTGTTAACATGAGGCTATGAGAGGCTCCCGTGTCCCTAAGTACTTGAATGGGACGTTTAGTGGAAGTGTCAGAAAAAGAAACTGTTCCTATAGAACGAAAGGGTTGAAACTGATCAACAGAACAGCTAGGAAGGTCACTACCAGCTAGAACACTGTCTTGAGTCTCTGTGGGGTTATTAGGACAGGCACTCAAAACAGTCAGTTTAGAAGTTTGGTTAGAACTAGAAGTAGCTGGTTCACTGGTAGGCAAGTTAGAAGGAATGCTAGAAGTAGCCAGAAGTGTTACAGACTAGGGCTCAAACCCACAACACCATGAATAAATGATTAACTCCAATGAAAAGGCAACACAATTTATCACAGTGGTATTATAAGCATGGAAGTTAACCACCCAAAACTAGACTGCAAGGTTAATATTATCCTCCAGCGAAACCCTATTATTATATTACCCTATTGCTATACAACAAGTCAATCAGAATCATATAATTGATATTATTAAGTTTACGTTAAATGTCAGTAGAATAATTTATGCTTTCGTAAATCCTTTAGGATTTATATGTAAGGAACCGCAAAAATATCTAAGGAATTTAAATCTTTAAGTTAATTTGAAAGTGAAAGATAGTAGGCTACATGAAAATAAATAAGGTAGGTATGGATGAAAAGATAATTTAAAAGTATAGATATTATTTACATATAAATTACACTTTATACATCTATCCTTACATTCACACAATACAACATAATCATACAATACAAAATAATAATACTTATCTATAGAGATAGTTATACAAGGCAGGACAAACTCAGGATATGGTGAGGTCTAGGCGAAGCAGAGGCGTGAGGAGAACTGACATTTCTCAAATCCTATATTGTATAGAGTCCTTGCATGGTCAGTAAAGTTATCGTACTGGACTAAAATACAACTACTCGCTCTCCAATCAAACAACTTAACTCAACTAATAAGTATATAGAATACTTCATTAAAATATATAAATGAAGAGTAAAACATTAAATCACGAATTATATAAAGACTAATCATACGTCTGCCAGAGAGATGCTTAAACAAGGTAACGTGTGCGCTTGGCGCCACAATCTGCCGGCTTTTATGGCCTGCGGCAAACGATGTCTGGCAAGTAGGCTACAGTACACTCTGAACACAAAGTATGTTCCCCGAAGTTAGTTTACTTCCTAAAGGCCTTCCTATGTAAAAATAAATAGTCACATATACCCACTAATAATTAGTTAACTCTATCCCACCAGCAATTAGTTTTAATTAAGGCAATACATAACAATACAGTATATTTATGAGGGAGACAAAAGGCAGAACTGCCTGTTGCGAGTGCCTCCCCAGAGTTAAAAGGGTGTTCGAGCCAATATCAAGGAACGGTCGAGCCCAAATGCCTGGATACACAGAGTTTTAAGGCATTTAAGTCATAGGATGAGGGACAGATGGGTTAAGGGAGAGAGTTTCAGAGCTCACCTATTGAATAGAAAAAATAGACAGGGAATATAGGTTAGCTCTTGAGTTGGAGAGTTGCACAGAGTACAGTATATGCTCATGAACGAAAGCTCATATTAAACAACATAATGATTGAAGGAAGTTGATGGAATATTAATAAACGTTAAGCTGTAGGATATATCTTAGAAGTTATCCCCTTGTGGACCACAACGCATTTTTGACAGTTTATTCCGCTTATAGTTTGATGAGTAGCATGGAAGTCAAAGGATTTAAGAACATAAGAACATAAGAAAATGGGAGTCTGCAGAAAGCCGATTGGCCTAAGCAAGGCAGATCCCTGTCCCACACAACCCCAGTTCAATTACAAAGCCCAATTATAGGCTCAACACTCTAATACCCTGAGGATCATCTTACCAAAACGGTTAGAGATTAACGCAGGATTATGGGGGTATGCAGAGTGCTGATTGGCCCAACCGGGCTGATCCCCGTTCACACCCAACCCTTCTCGTCCATATGCTTATCCAATTTTATCTTAAAGCTCCCTACCGTTTTAGACCCAACTATAGCACTTGGTAGCCTATTCCACCCATCTACAACTCTGTTACCAAACCAATATTTGCCTATATCTTTTCTGAAACGAAATGTATCTAATTTGAAACCATTGGTACGAGTTCTTTCGCTATCACTGAGCTTTAGTACATTTGTCATGTCCCCTTTGTTAATCCCACTAACCCACTTGAACACCTCTATCATATCCCCTCTAACTCTGCGTCTCTCTAACGAATGTAAACCTAATTTCTTCAACCTTTCTTCATACGAAAGATTTCTAATATTATGGATCATTTTTGTCATTCTACGCTGTACTCTCTCCAATGAATCTATGTCCATTCTGTAATAAGGACACCAAAATTGGACAGCATAATCCATATGGGGTCTCACTAATGACAAGTAAAGTTTTAAGATAACATCAGCAGTTCTGTTACTCACACTCCTAGAGATGAACCCGAGAATCCTGTTTGCCTTATTACGAACGCTTATACACTGTTTTCTAGGCTTCAAATCATTGCTAACAAACACACCTAGATCTTTCTCACAGTCTGAATTTTCTAATTCTAAATTAGCTAGTTTATATTTAACATTTGTATGCATCTTCCCTATCTTTAATACCTTGCATTTGTCAATGTTAAACTTCATCTGCCAATTTACTGACCATTCATGTAAGGTATCTAGATCCCTTTGGAGGCACTCTATATCGCTATCTGAATCAATTGATCTCCCCATTTTAGTATCGTCTGCGAATTTACTTATCCTACTAGTTATACCTAAATCTAGGTCATTTATGTATATAAGAAACAACAGGGGACCTAATACCGATCCCTGGGGGACTAAGACTAAGATTTAATGAGTCTTTTCCTTGTAATACCAACAGATCTTCCACAAGTTGCATAACTTTGAGTTGTGATAACAAGAACAAACGGTTAAAATGCATCGTAAATCTTCAAAGAGTTAAGTTAGTCGAGAATGGGATTTCTTTACATATAAACTTATTTCAAAGTTATCATGTAGCTGATTGCGTCACATTAATCATTACATTACTTTCAGCTAGCATTTCAACATGCTGTAATTACGGGGTGAATAAAATGCCCTTGAAAATAATTAAGAAGTTTTTAATTAGTAAATAAGGTAATTGGATAACATCAGAGTTTAGTTTGTTTCCTCATGGGAGCTACTTCATTCTGCCACGAACTCTGTATTCAAAAGTCAATAGTATCGCAAAAATAGTGGTTTATTGAATCATGAGGATCTAAATCTGAGCTAGATAAAAAAAACGTTTAAAGTAACAAGATTGAATGTAACAATAATATTTGGTGAAATAATATTTTATCATAATTATGCAATATTTTTACTATTATTCAACAACTTCTAGTATCATTCCATTATCTCTCTCTCTCTCTCTTTCCCTCTCTCTCTCTCTCTCGGCTACCTATCTGAATAGGAGCGTTCAATCTGTAGACAAGCTTGCCAGATGTCACCAGATTCGCCAATTATCGTAATAAAATGTGAACAAGACTAAAAAGGGTATCAGTTTCTAAATTATTTGTCGATTTTTCCTGAAGTTAATAGTCTTATGACAAGCGGTTTTAATCTTATATATTCTTCATATATATTATAATAATGTCTTATATATTTTAGCTCACTGCTTTATTGTATATTTAAAATAAGAGAGCAGGACAAATTATTGTGTTGTGAAATAAATCCATTACAAAATGGTAAACACTGGTTGCAAAAAATAAATAGTATATGATATACCTTCTTTTGTATGCTAATGATATATTTATAATAGTGGTATCTAAATTACACAACGCTTTTATGATTAAATTGACATTTCATTCAGTTACTTATTTTTCTCTGAACAGGACTGCCTAACTTGAGAAGCAGCTCATTTGTTTATAGAGGCTGTTGATTGGCTAATGGATAGAACTATGATTAGTAAATCAAGAGATCCTCATTATTTCATATCTACTTTTTAAATATTTAAATTACAAGCAATTTCAACAATTGAGTGATGTTCTAGAGAGATATCCGAACACCATGGTATAAAATATGTCACATAAAATACACTATTAACGTAAATATTATAAAGTGAACACAGACAAAATAATAACACATGCGAAAAATCACTAAGCGAGAGAGGAAACTGCCTGCTGAGACAGCTGAGTTATCGAGCCTATCAGCCAATCAGGGACTGATATCCTAACTTACCAACACGGTAGTGACTTACCCTGGTGTTAGGAAGCCACTGCACATGTTAAAAATGCAGAGGCTTGTGATTGGCTAAGGTGGGTGAGATGTAAGCCGAGACTCGATCGGTCAGTCTACAAATCTCGCTTACTTGTTGGTTTTATCAATTTCTATTTTGCTTGTGTTCACTTTATAATATCTATGTTATTAATGTGTTATGTGTGATATATTTTAGCTCTCAGGGTTCGTATATCACTTTAGATTATCATTAAAATTGCTTATAATCTGAGTTTCAATAATATATATGGAATAATGAAGATATCTCAACTTTTATCAAACACAAATCAATCAACAACCAATCAGCAGCTTCTGTATACAATATTCTACTCTACAATGAAAAATAAAAATGTACTTAGGCCTAATATAATATATATCCATTAGATGTATCTGTTAAACACCATAATGTAGGAAAAATTAATCTAAAATTATACTTGATGTTTTGAAATCACAACACAAGAGATATAGTAAGTATTAGCAATGTTCACATTTTATTATTTTATTCGTGATAAATTAAAGAATCTGGTGACATCTGGCAAGCATGTCCACAGATTGAACGCTCCTATTGGCTTGGTTCTCCACTTCTACCAACCCAGTTTCTTTTGTCGAGTTTTATTATTATTATGTTAATGATTTCCAAGTTAGTTCATAATTGTATACTATAAGCTCTTAATGTATAGTGACAGTTTGTCAGAAACAATTTTACTATTCCTAGAGCTGAAAACTTACGATCATACATTTTACCCAGATATATGGTGGTATGCCTGAACCATAGAGTACAGAAGGATAGACCTGAAAACTTACGATCACACATTTTACCCAGATATATGGTGGTATGCCTGAACCATAGAGTACAGAAGGATAGAGCTGAAAGCGTGACGTCACACGGTTATCTTGCCGCGGGTCCTAGGGATTTGGTGGCAGCACTGTTATAGGGCATACAACCAAAACACCTCAGTCGTTTTTCCTTATTAGATACTCCTTGATATATGTGCGCCTGGTTTGTTTGCAGTGTTATCAAAGGTAAGGGAAATTCCGCAAAATGAGGGGGCAATAGATTAAAGATGGAACGTCTTTAGGAGTGATTTAATGTTGGTAAAAACACTTGTAAAATATTTAAATAAATTAGATATATAAATACAAGAGAAAAATATTAGGAATTCATATACAATATAAAAAATACTTATATAATTTATGATGTAAGCTGTATAACTACAAGCAGCACAACAAGAATTAAAATGTAATTTTGAATATATATTATTAGTTACATGTTATGCAGATTGTTATGCCCTGATTTTATGCAGGATTAACGATTGATTAAGGTGAGTTCTTCAAGACTGGGATATCAGAGTTCATGCAAGTACATATAAATAACCAACAGAGGACATGTATAATAACGAAATATAATTTGTAATACAGCTTTATTCACTTATTCACTAGTTACATATGTATGACTTATAAACACTTCAACATGGGATAATCATAAGTGACACAACTCTATTTTCAATTCAACCAGCACGATCGCGGATCTAGATGGAGATCAGGTATATTCACTTCAACTAGTATACATAATATTCTTCTTGAGAAATATGCGCACTATTCTCATCTCTAAAGTTTATAAGGAAATTACTAATATCTCAGGTTTGACTTAGATTCACTATATATATTGAGTTAACTTTTCCTTATGAATAATAGTGGACGATATGATACACATTCCTATATTTCTTGGCACAAAATATGGAAGCTTAAGTATTGATGAACTTTTTCAGTTTGAGTTAAAGTTTGTGGACTCTAAAATATTATGATATCCACTGAGCTATTTTCAGAGTTCATGAAGGTGTATGTAAATCTTCTTATTTAAAATAAATTCCTAGTATCGTACTACGGGTATCACAGACGTATTGTATAGGTGAACACGTAAGCTATTATGATTAGGATATTCACTAGATACTGTAACACTTCGTTTCTATAACTCAAAGTTAATGTTGGACGAACTCTGTTTATTTTCACTTGGCAGAAATATGACAGAGTTGATGAATAGGTAAGTATCCGTCTTAATTTAGTATATTGATTATTTGTTGAGTTAAAACGTTGTACTAAAGAGCATTATTTCCAGGACGTCTTATTATTTATGTTTCTTTATATATTAACTTCGTAGGACACTTTTTATACACTGTTCACGTATTTCGAGGTATTAAGAACTCTATTAATTTCGGTCACTTTGATCTCTAAGTTTTCTGGTATCTCGTCACTGATACTGAATTAAAGTAATTTCTATATTATTTCTTTTCTTGGTGGAGAGCTACATTTAGTTGGGATTTCTTCTGATGCTCCGTGGGCCGTCCAGGTTGGCCGGTCGTGTGAAGAAGTTACAGTTGGATTAATAGGCTTGGGGTCTTAAATATGGTTCCATAACTAGTGGAGAAACAGTTGGTCACCATATCGGATTAGCGCCAGTATTCTCGACATATAGCTTCAAACAAATACTTGACTATCCTGACCTTTATGTTAATCGTTGATGGAGTTCTGTTCAGGTACTCTTGAAATGAGGTTTTAAATATTATGTCTCAGGTCTTGCCGGATTAACATAATATCGGACTAACGCAAGAAAAGCTTAGGTAATGGCTCTTCTTGACTGTCTCTAATCCTTATAAGAGGTTCAAGGAACTCGGGGCGGTGTTAACCTTATAGTCGCAAATCCTGGTGGGGTGCCACAGACAATTTGTGCCTAGGATTTATATATGCAGAGTGCCTGTGAGGGTGTCTCGCTAAACCCTTATAACACAAAAGATCTTTCTACCTTAGATCTCTGTGAGAAAATGCTAGTATAACTTCTTAATAGAAAAATGCTAGTATAACTTCTTAATAGAAAAATGCTAGTATAACTTCTTAATAGCACAACGACGAAAGGTAGGGTTGCCTGAGTCTTTCAACGTTTTCACTATACTGAAGTTAACCCAATAAATATAACTATATTAATTTCTGGGGTGCCAGGAATAATAAGGTTAACATATATAGGTACTATTGTACTATTAAAGATATTAAAACATAAGTGGAGGAAGACATACCACTTTATGATCTTAATACTTATATATAATATTAAAGGTCTCTATGTTAAGTGATTGGGTTGCCACAAATAGCAAAGATCCTGAAACAAAGTTTATGTATTCACAGACAGTATAAGGACTTCGGGTTGCCGTTATCAATAACTATTTCTGAATAGGGTAAAATTAATATTTCTTCAGAGCGGGGTGCCGATCTCAAGAAACCTTATTTTACTTGCCTTCTTCCTATTTCCTTGGCTTATATGTGCACCAATACTGGAGGGTACCCATTCTCTGAGGAAGGATAACAAGGACTTGTGTCTGCACTGTTATTAAGGACGAGGAGTCCTTCTTGTCCTAGGGGAGATGACTCTTACTCATCGTATAATATTACTCTGTTATCTTCAAAGATTTATTACAAAGTGTATGATGAATATGTGGGGCATAAATCAATGTTTTATTTGTCTGTCTATATTATTGATAGAACTCAAAGGGAACAACTGTACTAGGACTTTTGTGCAGAGTTTTTGGTAAGGTTTATAGGTGCTCCCTGAGCATGAGATTTCAAAAGGGGGGAGGGGGTTTAAAACTTGGTGTTTTATGACCGTGAGAAAGTATTATTTATTCTTATAGGAGTTGTGCACTGATATTGTTAGTAAAAATTATAGAAGTAAGTCATCTATTTCTGAAACATTTGTTAGTTATTATTTTTGAAGTAGAACATAGAGAACATAATTATCTTTTGTATAATATTGCTAGCTTACTGGCAAGAGTGTTAAGTTGGCAGCCCTGGGGGTCACTGGAGGGTCGCGGTTCAGCTAGCCTGTTTTCAAAGAGGAAGGAACTTGGTGTTGCCTGACCCCGAGAAAGTACTATTTATTTCTATAGAAGTGGTGCACTGATATTGTTAGTAAAAATATATAAGTCAATCGTATTCTACTTCTGGAACATTTGTTAGTGGTTATTTTAAGGGTAGAACATAGAGAACATATAGTTTGTATAATATTCCTAGCTTGCTGGCAAGAGAGTTAAGTTGATAGCCCTGGGATCAATTCTGTCACGCATTTTCTAGCCGCTTGGGTTGTGAAAGTTGTGAATTTCTCAGCAAGGCCTACGATGGTTCCTATGTAAATTTAAAGTGTTCAGATCATGTTAACCTGATTCCCCATAGATAAGGCGATGATCTCTTATATACAATTCACGCCAGAACGATTGTTATTATGTTCTAATATTATAACTGACGACATGCAGGGTTGGTACGTCTGATGGTCAACTCCGCTTATCTGTGAAAATAAAGGCAAAGGTTCGTTGGTCTTCAAAACCTTGAGAAAGAAGCGTGTGTGTTTTGTTTGAAATTAATATAGAGAGCTATAGAATTATAGAAGATATGTACATAGTTGTATTATTATTTTGTTAACAGTTAGGAAGCATCCCTAGGGAATGGTTTCAATAGGATTCTCGTACGGTGACGAGATCCTTCAATCATGATTTGATTTATCGTGTACTTAGTTATTTATCCACTAAATCTGTCTTGCGACATGTTTACCTTAATCATTAATTACACTCTGTACATAATGTTTTTGTAATATTTGTTTATTTCCTTAAAGATTAGACATTTATGATATATTACATGTGGGTATTCAAAACGGCTGTGAGAATATAATTCTCTCGGTAGAAGCTGGCGGTCCCCTCAGGCGAATTTTCTTTCCTGGCGTGATAGGGTAGTCTCTTTTGACCTTGGCTTTTCCCGGCGTGATAAGGCGATCTGTCACCGCCACCAGCCTGCCTCTCCTGGGGTTATTATCCTTCGCGGCTGGCCTTGACCTTCCTATCCCGGGCATTGGCCTGGTCCGGATTCCTGTGTTGTTTTCGGTGACGGTGATTCTCGTTTCTTCTTCCTTGTGTATTTTCCTTTTCTCTTGTATGTTACAGATGTTAATTTATAAAGCAGGAATAAGACAATGAGTGAGGCAGCGAACAACATCTTTATTTTCATATTTTCAAACGTTTCGACATATTCATAAAATTCCTTTAAAATTAGTTCTTTCTTTTCATTTAAAGACCGAATGCCTACTGATCTTCGTTCCTCTATTGTCTATGAATTCACCTGCCCGAGTTGCCAAACTGGGTATTTGGGGAGCACTATTCGCTCTTTCAAAACGAGAATAGATGAACACCTAGGTCAGTCCAGCAGAACAGGTCGTCGGCTAAAGGCTCCTCCTCATTCAGCCGTAAGGGATCATGTTGAATTGTGTAATACTTTAATTTCTAAACATAACTTTAAAATAGTTGACAGTTCAACTACTAAAGATTTGAGAACTCTCTAATCAATATATATCAAAGTTAACAAGCCCCAGTTAAATAATATGTTGTCTGCCGCCCCCTTTTCAATTGTATAAACGTTACCCTTTGCTAAATGTTTTACCGACTGTATATATTATAATTCATTTATAATGGTTTTGAATCTCTAACTTTTAGATCACTGATGATGACATTTAGAATATGTCGAAACATTTGAAAATATGAAAATAAAGATGTTGTTCGGTGCCTCACTCATTGTCTTATTCCTGCTGAAACTACGATTCCCTAAGGACAGACCCATCTCGGATATTAATTCATAAAATTGCACTAAAACAGGACCATTTCACGAAATACGTTCATAGGTTATTCTTATGACATCTAGGGATATTTTGGCCCAGCATGTTTGACGTTGGCAACTCCCCACTCTCACAACAACAATGGTGGGGGTGGAAGAGACATGGCTGTGAACCTCCTCATAATGACGACAATTTCACGATGATCTGGCCTTTACAGTAGCCTCTACTTATGTCTATTTAACTCTTGTCATGTTTATAGAGTCTCTGGATAGCGTAGAATTGATTAGCTTTATTGAAATATCGAGAACACGGAAAAACATCCGAGCAATGGAAGAGAGGAACACGGAGAAGGAAGGAGAAAGAGAAATAAAGAAATAAAGAAAAAGGAGGACAAGAGAGAAACACAATACTCCACCTAGAGGAACGATGCCTGAGTTACCCGCACCTGTAGTGACCCCCAGGGACGCCCGAGTCGCCACAGTGACAACAGGATGTCCGGTAACCCCAGGGAAGACGATTCGCCCCAAGGCGACCACTTCCACACCCAGAAGGAAAATCGTCTTCAGTCAGAGATTCTAAATAAAGAACATAATCCAACTTATATATAGATTCATGTACCTATCTATTATAATACTGTAAACCAATCCTAATGACACAACCTATGTTTAATATTAACGAATATGTATCATTGTAATGTTAAGAATGTCATACGACAGATCCCCTATGTTTGCCAAATACGGTGAGCAATTAAATAAACATATTGAAAGACTTTGTCACTCACGCGAAGGCTTTCAGATCATATCGCTGAAACTCTTCTATCTAATTTTATACTAAACACATAATTATGTACATGTCTTATCATCATCAAACTATTATATTAATAAACAAACCACATTCATTTCGTTCCTATTTTTATATTCATTACTACAAGTCAAAGATGTCACCAACCAAACCTTTCCGCCTCCCGGCTAATCTCTTGACCCCAGGACTACCAACACAAACGCACAGAAATACCCACCGTCCGGGATCCATATAACCGTGTATATTTCCATCTCATATATATAGAAGCTCAGAAATTATCAGTATTATCCCTAATAAGATACCTTAAGATGCTCATCTACCTCTGTTTTTCCATATTAAAGATGACAGACTATTGTCTGCAGAATAATATCCAGATATGCCTGAGAAACCCCACTTCCTCGTGACTCCTTGACCACCAGGACTACCAACACAAACTCCTCGAAATACCAACCGTCCGGGATTCATATAACCGTGTAAATTTCCATCTCGTATATATAGAAGCTCAGAAATTATCAGTGTTATCCCTAACAAGATAACTTAAAATGCTCATCTACCCCTGTTCTCAATATTAAAGGTGAAGACTCTTGTCTGCAGAATAATATTTATTAGTGGCCCCTCCATCATTGACGATTATGCCTATTACATAAGGCACCCTCTTCAAACACTCATTTACCGTAGTTTGCATCTACCGCGCTGAGCATAAAAAATTGAGGAGCCTTCATCATGAGCGCACGTAACCTCACTCATGGTTCGTTATTATGAAATTGGGTACTCACTACGAAAAAACTTCGTAAAAAATAACAAATCAAAAGAAAATAAGAATAACAATTCATAAGCTTTCCATAACTTCGTGGATGTACTTGTGTGGATCTTTAACCAGACACTGACTTCAGGCGTCATTCTTCCTTCTCTGCTCAGCGCTCAACCTGCCCTGACGTGTCTCCCCACGCTCCGCTCGTTCCGCATTTGCTGCTTCACTAGTGAGTTTTTTCTCATTTGTTTACTCTGGGATGTATCGACTAAGGTTAGGATATGCGTAGCAGGGGTGTCATGGGCAGGGTGCCCGCAGTTCAGTGTATTTGGGTCGTGTGTTTGGGACGCCTATTTCGGGCGTACCCTCGTGGTCCCGGGGTGGACGCGTGAAACGTTTTCGTGGATTAGCTAGCCTAGTTATTTAGTTGGCTTTAACTACGCGTGGTTAGGCTTCTTTTTATCTTTCTGATGAAGTTGCCTTATTTGTTTGTTTTCTGACGTTCCTAGCGTATTTTTCTTCACTTAGTGAAGTTTTTTCTAGGTCCCGTGTCAGTGCTTCCCTCTCCCGGGTATATTTCTTCGAGGTGTGTTGGCTGCTGTTCCTGTTGTGATAATATTCAGTGCTTTTTGTTTTATTACCACATGTTTAAGCGATACTCAGTCTGCTTAGGCCTAGCCAGCCTCTCATAGCTTTTTTACATGTACAAGTGTTATTGATTTATTGTATAAATATGTACTACTGTGTCATGTGTGTTCTGGATAAGTTGTGTATTGGCTTATTTCAGGCACTATTTGTGTACCTCCGATTGCTTCTGGTTGGTGTGGGTTACCGTTTCCGGCGGGTTTTCTCGATTGCTCCGTGAAAATCCGGCTGGTTCTCAGATTGCGTCTGGTGGGTGTGGGTTGCCTTTTCCGGCGGGTTTTCTCGATTGCACGGAGAAAATCCGGCTGGTTGCCGAGTTTTAATCACGCGTGGTTAAAATAGGCTAGTTTCCCCCGGCGAGTGGTGGCTTGAGGGCTCTCCAGAACTGCGTCTCTGTAGTGGGGCCTGTGTTCAGGCTTACTGTGTGTTTCCCGGCGGAAGGGCTTTACCTGATTCAACTAGGGGTTCATGCGGACACCTGTTGACTATAGTTTTTCCCGGTTTTGCAAAGCCGTTGAAAAACTGGGCTGTTTTGTTTGAGTAGTCTTTCCACCCCGGCGATCTTTTGCAAAGAAGTGGGGATAGGAACAATTGGGGTTAACTTTTCTATTAATTTTCACCCGGCGGTTGAACCTCGGGAGGGTGGGAATCACGGATTTTCAATTCGGTAGGATTAGCCTAACAATTGAGGGATACAATTAGGTATCAAGACATTCAACTCACGGCGATCTAATGATTAAGATGGGCTTAACCTGGCTAACTGCGTTATAATAAGGAGGCCGGCGTCTTATTATGGGTTCCCGGTGAACGTTATATCACAGGGAAGACTGCGTCACTTATAAAGAACTGCTCATCTTTATATCATGTCAGAGGATATTCTTAAATCTTTTGGACACATAAAGTTATTTACAAATCTTTACATATGAACCTACAGGGTAACGAGAGGTAATAGTGGTGTATTACGTCTCGTTGCCCGGCGGTTCATTAACACTTGTGTTAGAACATTTTGGGGTAACCTTATGAGCATTAATTCCTGGAAATTTTCTTTTTTCCAGGGCGGAGTTCCGGCGGGTCCACAGAGGACCAGGTGAGGCCCGGGGGGAATTAGCTTTTAACCAGTCTCTGCCATGGCTGCTCTAGCCCCTGTTTTTGCTCTTTGCTCAACGCCCTCATGTTCCGGGTTCCCTATTTTTGCGCACACTCTGTGCATTCGTTGTGTCAAATGCTTGGACCGATCAAGGGGTTTGTGGGTAACAAAGAATTGTACCTTTTGTAGTCAGCTGGGTATTAAAGTATTACAGCACGACAATCTGGCCGCGGCGGTTGCATTACGCGAGGTCAGACAACTTCTTACTAATTATGCTACTGCAGTGGCTCATAAAGCACTGCAGTGTGATAACGTAATTCGGTGGGACCGTTTGTTGTTTCAGTACCCCCCAATTAAACATCCTCCTTCCCGAAGTAAAGTAACTAAGCCGGCAGAGACTGGGCTGGTTAAAGGGCTTCTTCCCTCCCCCGGCACATCTAAGAGACCGCGAGAGCCGTCTCCCCCGGCGACAACTTCGGAGTCAAGATCTAGGTCCAGGTCACGGTCTCCTCTCAGAAAGCAGACACATAGTCACTCGACTTCACCTTCGCGGAAGAAGAGTAAGACAGACAAGACCAAGGACAGTTCTAGTGATACATCAAAGTCGAGGCGGAGTCACAAGTCTTCTAAAAAAGAGTCTCACGTACGAAAGTCCTCCCGGCGTTCGCCGGAGCCTCGAACCTCGCTTTCTGCCTCTACTCCCGACATGTCTCAAGTCCAATCTGACAGGTCGGAAGTGGAGTCAGAGACTGTGGTCGGGGATATTCCGGCGGACATAGTGTCCCCAAATAATATTCTCACTTTAGATTTAGAGGGTTTTCCCGGCAGTGATAACCCGCTAGAGGGCTCGAGTGAGGGCTCAGTCATTGGGGTGGGGCCTGGCTCACAAGTGAGTTCCAGCCAAGGCCGGGGAGTTTGGAGATACTCCCAGCCATGGCGGGACAGCTCTCTGCCGTCTCAGGCACCTCAGGTAGTGGCTGAAGTCCACCGGGACGCGGAGACACCGTCTTCCATCCCTGACTTAACATGGCAACATCAAGGGGTCCCAGCCTCGGCGGAATCCTCTCAGGAGGGACCGGAGGCAGGGGATGATGGGTCTATTATTTCTGAGGTGGGTAACGTAAATAACTCTCAGAATAGGGATATTTCACCTAATAGTTCTTCCTCTGCTCAATTTGTCACGGCGGATGAGATTGATGGGTTATTAGCGAGTGCTTTAACTAAGTTTTTTGTCCAGCAACCGGAGCCTCCTATGGCTGGTCTGGGAGCTCCCACGCCAACATCGACTGTCCGACCTCTGGCTACTTCCGTTACTTTGACACAAATTCCGCTCACTCCCCTTGTATCACCTACTATTGTTACTAGGCCAACTTCGGCGGCACTAACTACTTCCAATGTGCGAGTAGTAGCAGACGTAAATTCTCCCCCATTAGACAAAGCCCCGATCAGAAAAGGGGCTATGCCTCTCTTATATGGGCCAGACGATTCTTGGGTATCATTGGTACCAACAAAGCCAGAGGTAGCACAGTCCACTATGTCAGGGGAGCTTCCGGTACCACGAGAGTGGGTAATCCAAGGGAATAAATCTAGGAAGTTAAGGGCTCTAGATATGCTGGGAAATGTACTTGATATTAGTATTAAGGCCATCTCAGCCGTCCGGCTGGCTCAGTTGATAGCGTGCCTGATTCCCACCTTGAAGGTCTGGCGTTCAATCCCCGCTCAGATTGAAAAGTTTTTCTGGGATACAGCCGGCGGTTACCATCTCCCCATGAGCAATGGGGATGGGTAATGGTCTCTGGTAGACTAAAGAAAGCCAAGCGCTTGCGAATCCTCGAAGGAGGAGAGACGGGCGCTATATAAGTAACCAGAAGATTATTATTATTATTATTATCCCCAACTATTATCATCATGATTATTTTGTATATTCTTCTACACCTGCCCTACTCCCTGCGTCAGCTTCAAAACTGTTTTCGGACTGGACAAAACATGATGGGTTCAATGATATCAAAGCGCTGTCAGCTCTAACCCCTGAGTTGGGGTTAAAGACATTTACTGACTCAGCCGCGAATCCAGTTTTGAAGGTGGAGCAATTGGGTCCGGGACCTTGGGTGGACTGGGAAGTCGAGGCGCAAAACTTTGCAACCACATTCACTTCTAAAGCTTCACACCAAATTCCAGTATGGTTCTCTCTCCCAGTATACTCTGCCGGCGGAGTTCCCTCTGCTCTCTTTGCCTTTTTAGCTGCCCCTAAAATTAATCTATGCGAGCTTAAAGATCCGATCTCTACACCTTCCACTGCTCACCTAGACCGGGAGTTTAGGCTACGGGGTAAGGCGTACAGACTATTTTCTCAGTATATTGTTACGCAACAGGTAGCAAAATCAATGCTAAGATCTGCTCAGGCTATCGCGGACACAGAAGTCCGAAAGGCAATCGAACTATCTAGACGCTTACTTCTCCAAACTTCTATTCAGTCACTAGGAGATATACGCACAGCCTTGTTAGAGGCGGTGCGGGCAAGACAAGATCTAAGGATGTCTCTAGTCCGAAAGCTCCCGGATAGGATTGCTAATCAAGTAGTAATGTCCCCATTTCTAACTGCCTCTTTAACACCTTACGAGCGGCCTATGCGGTTTATTTATGTGTACCGCACAGCGGGGTGTTTTTAGCCAAAATAGGGCTGTTTACGTGATCATTTTCATGCCTAAATAAGACCCAGAACATAAAACAAGTACCTATCCCTGAAAGGGCATAAACAGAGCTTTCGAATGACACCATAACGATCCTTGTATGATGGATAGTTTTCTTGCAATAACCGTGCAACGCGAGTGCAAAAAGCAGGTAATTCGGTACTTTCAGTACATAATTGAGTATGTAGCGAGTGAGAGAGGGAGGAGGGAGCTGAGATTTGTGTCAGTAGGTTCGCCGCAGTGGTCTGGAGCAGTCATACGCTCGCTAGTCTCCTGCCACCACTTGTCTCTCTCTCTCAGCCACATTACGTGCTGAAATTGCCACTCGAGTTATGTCGAGCGCCGCCACATAGTCCAGCTTTTTTTAACTCGACTTATGTTGCTCGCCGCTAATTAAGGGTTAATGTCCCCGGAGGTGTGGAGGACGGTGTTTAACATGGCTCAGGCCTTGAAGCACAGTCCCGCCCCGTCTCAGAAACCTGCTTTCACATTTACCAAGCCCAAACCAGTCGCTAAAGCTCAGTCTGGTGGGGCAAAATCCTTTCATTTGCCTAAATCCTCTTCCACCCAAGGTCAGTACAGATACAAGCAAGGAAAGTCTTCAGGTACCCATAAAGGACAGAGGTATCAAAGGCCAGGTCAGGGCCTGTCTCCAGCCAAACCCGGCCAGTCGTCTAAACTTCCACCACCACCACCACCAAAAAACTAAGGTCTCCCTCACTCCCAGGGCCGATCTTCCGGCGAGTGGATCAGGGGGTAGTCCAGCCGGCGAACCCTTGTCTGCTAACTGGGTCGTTCCGGGCGAATCATCGCGCATGGCCTTTAAACACATGGGCAAGGATGGTGGCACGCAAAGGCATCACCTGGCAGTGGCTCCGGCGACCTCGCTTACATCAGCCGACAAAGGCAAATTTTGTTTCATTAGAGGTGGAGTCACTGATCCAAGAGATGGTGGCCAAGAATATTATCATCCCGGTCCCCCAAAATTACCCAGTTTTTACATCCAAACTTTTTCTGGTACCCAAAAGGGACAGTGTTCAGATGAGGCCGGTCGTAGACCTGTCTTATCTGAACCTCCATATTCACAACGTGTCCTTCCGGATGCTGACAGTGAATCAGATCAGGCTAACACTTCCGCCGGAAGGGTGGATGTGTTCTTTAGACCTGACGGACGCGTATTGGCACGTCCCGGTAAATAAACGGTTTCAACGTTTTCTAGCATTAAGAATCATGCATCAGACTTATGTCTTTCAGAGGATGCTGTTCGGTTTAAACCTAGCACCTCGCATATTCACGAAATTAGTCCGGCAAGCCCTGATGCCCTTGTTGCAACAAGGGATCAGGATTTTGTGGTATCTAGACGACTGGCTGGTGGTGGTGCATAAATCATGTCAACATAACATTAAATCATGTAAAAACTCTAGGATTCAAGGTAAACCTGGTAAAGTCAAACCTTGTTCCCTCACAAGTGGTCCAGTGGATAGGGCTGGTCTGGGACACAGCTGCTCTCACTCTGAGTCAGAGTGTGGACAATCGGAACAGGTTTCGCAAGAAACTGTTTCTGTTTCTTCACAGTCTGACTACGACACGGAGAGTCTGGGAATCTCTGGTCGGCTCTCTCAACTGGATTCAACTAATTGTAAAGTTGGGCCGGTTGAAAGTCAAACGTTTAATTCTGGAGGGCAACAAATTTGTTCCACTAGTGCCGGCGGAAACATTATGGCCCATCCCAAAATTAATACACACCTTACTAGTGGTCTGGGCGAAGAGGGAAACATTGCACTCAGTCATGTCTTGGACCTCTCCTCCGCCGACGGTATGGGTGGACACGGATGCGTCAGGCACGATAGGTTGGGGCTTTCAGTCAAACCAAGTGCACCAGGGTCAAGGGCTTTAGTCCCATTCAGAATCCTCCCACATAAATGTCAAAGAGTTACTAGTCCCCTTGTATTTCCTTCAGGCTCACGGCTTTTCTTTGCGGGGCAATTCGGTGGCCTTCAGGATGGACAATCTGAATGCGGTTCACTGCGTTCAGAAACAGGGGTCAACGCGATCTCGGAGGTTGCTAAACGTGTCAGAAAAGATTTTTGTACTAGCCGACAAGCTGGACATTCAGCTTCATGCTTCTTATCTCCCCGGCGTAGCGAACGTCTGGGCAGACGCTTTATCTCGGAGACAGAGCACAACAGTAGAATGGGCGCTCAAGCAAAACATTTTCGACCTAATGATTGTGAAGCCTTACCGTCCACAAGTGGATCTATTTGCATCCGAGGAGACTCACAAACTCCCGCTGTACCTAACCCGCCGGACAACCACGCCGGCGGGAGGACCCGACGCACTGGTGACGGACTGGAACATGTGGAGTTCCATTTATCTGTTTCCGCCGCCGGACGCTTCTCTAATGTGCCAAGTAGTAAACAAACTACAGGATTATCGGGGCGTCGTCTCATTAATCACGCCCCTGTGGCCGGCGCAGGCGTGGTACCAGCAATCAAAGACGTGGTGCCCGAACCCGGTGTCGCTCCCGGTCGGGTATTTCCACTTAGACACGATTGGCAACCTAGAGACCTCGCTGACTTTTGCATTATGGACATTCAGGAGGCCAAATGGCTAGCTCCGTATGGTAGAACCGTGACCGATAAATTCATGAATCAATACACACAATCTACTAAGAGACAGTATCATTCGCATTGGCAGTCTTTTACTTCTTGGATACTCAGAACAGAACAATCTGTGCCTTCGGTGGCTTTGGTTTTTAATTATTTAAACTATCTGTTTGAGCAGAAACGGCTATCAGTAGTAACGTTAAAGAATCACTTAACAGCAATTAGGGTGCCATTCCTGGACCTTACGGGTCTAACCATACCACTAGCGGAGGAAACAGGCTTCATGAGGGCATGTTTTAAACTCCGCCCACCTCCCCGTCAGCTCATGCCTACCTGGTCTCTGGACAAAGCGTTGTCATTACTTCATTCCCGGCGGTACCAAAATACTGCAGATTTTGACTTACTTTTAAAAAGGACAGTATTCCTTATGGCTTTAGCTACCGGGAACAGGGTGTCTGAGCTGGCGGCGATGAGCAACACACCTAATTGCATCAGGTTTGGTAGGCTCAATGATTGTATTCATATTGCTCCTTCCCCAGGGTTCATCGCCAAGAATGAACACAGTGATCACATGTTTTCAGAGTTCACGGTGCCGGCATTGAAAAGGGGAAAGGTGCACCATAATTTATGTCCAGTGCAAGCGCTTACCAAATATTTGAAGGTCGCACCTAGGAATCAACAAGGTGCTTTATGGGTATCTAGTACGGGTAAACGCGTTATGAAGCGTAAACTGGCTTCTCTCTTAGTTAACGTCATTCAGGAAAGTAATCCCGGCGTTGTGGGTAGAGCTCACGATTTACGCAAATGGGCGACCTCTTTACGTTTCCTTAAGAATTTTTCTGTTGAGGACATAGCAGCCACGCACCTCTGGTCCTCTAATCATACTTTTTTGACTCGATACCTTTCAGTAGCTTTGGACAGGCCTTCCATGCCATGTATAGCTTTACGGCAGAGGGTCTAGGTGGCCTCTGGGTCACTTAATGTTTAGATGAAGAAAAGAGAGGGGGGGGGGGGTGCAGTCAGTGTAACATAGGACACCCTAGACCCCGCCAGAGTACGTGTGCAAAGCTTACGAGCTGTGATACAGGGTGTAGGTGCTGTGATTTTAAAGAATTTTCTGTAGTATTAATTACAGGAAATTGTGCTAACGTCCAATCATAGTTCAAAGACAATGCTTGTTGTAAATAGTTTTGGCTGTGAAGCAATATAATTTTAAGTAAATCTTAGTAGTTGCGGCCGCAGCTGGTATGTGTAATGTAAGTACCTCTTTACGGTTTAATTTGCAAAATATATCCAAGAGTTAATGGGGTTTATATGTGCACATGTAAACTTTGATGTTTTTTGTTTTTCACCACTTACTTTAAGTGGGGTGCCTTCTTAACTACCAGCTCTCTGTACAGTGTCTCGGAGTTAACCCCTTTTTGTCCAAGCAGGCTTCTTCGAAGCACGCTCCTGCTTGTCACCTTTTTTGTATATTTTTATGCTGTATAAAGTATTATGCACACAAATATATCTTTATTACAAAGTATGAATACTATGTGGTTGTTTGATTATCTGCTTTTGCTAGAGTTATGATATGATTACGAATGTCCCCCTCCAGTCTTAGATATCAGGCATAATCGTCAATGATGGAGGGGCCACTAATAAATTATAGGTTTGACTCCTGTAAGGAGATAAAGAAAACCTAATATTTAGTAGTGGCTCCGTAATCATTGACGACTGGGGCCCTCCCGACCATCCCCTTCCCATTCGTTGATGTATTAAGGATTTTGGTTTACTTGATATGTCAGTGAAGGAAGAATGACGCCTGAAGTCAGCGTCTGGTTAAAGATCCACACAAGTACATCCACGAAGTTATGGAAAGCTTATGAATAGTTATTCTTATTTTCTTTTTATTTGTTATTTTTTACGAAGTTTTTTCGTAGTGAGTACCCAATTTCATAATGACGAACCATGAGTGAGGTTGCGTGCGCTCATGATGAAGGCTCCTCAATTTTGTATGCTCTGCGCGGTAGATTCAAACTACGGTAAATGAGTGTTTGAAGAGGGTGCCTTATGTAATAGGCATATTCGTCAATGATTATGGGGCCACTACTAAATATTAGGTTTTCTTTATCTCCTTACAGGAGTCAAACCTATAATCCAGACATGCCTGAGATACTCCACTTCTCGTGAATCCTTCACCCCTGAATTTTCACGCTCCAAGGTCAAGCCAAAAACATCCTCAAACCTTGAACAAAAGTTTAATTATCTCCACAACCCCATGACTCCACCTATACCCTATAAATCCTAATAAGCTTTGGCTTGGGTAACATCTACATACCATTGTAAGATCTTCAAGTATAGTAGAGTTATTTAGTAAAGTAGAAGAAGTCAACCTCCCCCTAGGACTAGAAGGACTTCTTGTCCTAACAGAGAGTGCGCACGCACGCCCTTGCTTTCCTCAAACGGGGGACAGGTACCCCTCAGTAATTGTGAATACTAGGTCAGGGAAATCTGAAGGAAGTTAAGCAATGTTGAGGCTTCTTGACTACTGGCACCCCACATTGAGAAACCTCAAGATTACCCCTCCATTCAGTTGGATGTACGGCACCCCGAAGTCCTTACACTGTCTGTGAGTAAAGAAATCCTAGTAAGGGATCTTTGTTAATTGTGGCATCCCATCAGTTAACATAGAGACCTCTAATAGGCTGTATCGCCAATATTATATGTTGAAGTGTGTAGGCATCCCTCCACTTCTACTCTTAATATTGTAGGTACGGTAACTGTGTCCTATAAAAGGAACTTTGTTATTACTGGCATCCCAGTGATTAACATAGTCACCTTCTCTAGGTTACGCTTTCTCTAGTGAAAAGTTGAGGAACTCAGGCATCCCTATTCCTCAATACTTTCACTATTGAAAGTTCACAAGTGTCTTATTAGAGGAACTTTGTTAGTACTGGCATCCAAATATTTAACATAGTCACCTTCTTTAACCTTTTATTGGCGGCGCGCAACTTATGTCGTGTGAAAGAAATTTGGACTAAGTGGCGGTTCACAACTTATGTCGTGTGCCATTTTCAGCACGTAATGTTGCAGAGAGAGAGAGCTGAGCGGTGTGAGGAGCGTAGTAAGGCTATGACCGCCACGCACCACCGCGGTGGGCCAACTGAAGTGAAAACCACCCTTCCATCCCCCCTCACACTCGCTACACAGGGAATTATGTAGGGAAAGTACCTAATTACATGATTTTTGCACTCGTGTTGCGCAATCGTTGCAAGAAAACCAGTGGTTGTACAAGGATGGTTGGGGTGTCATTGGAAAGCTCTGTTTATGCCCTTTCAGGGAGAGATACTTGTTTTACGTTCTGGGTCTTATTTAGGCATGAAAATGATCACGTAAACAACCCTATTTAGGGTAAAAACACCCCGCTAGGCGGTACATATAAATTACCGCCTAGGCCGATCGTAAGGTGTTAAGTACATTTTCCTTTGTAAAAAGTTGAGGGACTCAGGCATCCCTACCCATCAACACTTTACTATTGAAAGTTACACTACCACTTCTCACAGATCTTGGCATCCCAAGATCTTTTGTGTTATAAGGGCTTAGCGAGACACCCTCACCGGGACTCTGCAAATATAAGTCCTAGGTGCATTTCGTCTGTGGTATCCCATTAGACTTTGCACTTAAATTAACCTCTCCACTGCGCAGGGGGGGTAGTGACCACCTCTCCCTGTGCGTAGGTATTTCACTGATTCCTGTCACTCAAATCGTTATCTTACCATAAATATAATTAATACTTATCCATATGCGCCTATTTTACGTTGATTATGAAGATATTAACT
The DNA here is from genome assembly GCA_032716605.1 of Paralithodes platypus. Lineage (NCBI taxonomy): Eukaryota > Metazoa > Arthropoda > Malacostraca > Decapoda > Lithodidae > Paralithodes > Paralithodes platypus. The sequence continues at coordinate 6,226,240 of CM064499.1, read as the reverse complement.
TGCTACAACAATAAAACAAGTGGAAACAGTGTTTGGCTGGTTAAAATCGGGAAATGAAAGCGAGAGTTACATAACTAAAGTGTGAGCCAGCTTGACTAACATCCATCTCTCACGACGCCTGGAGCGACACTGACGTGTAGTGCCGTCTCTCTTTCTCATTCACTCGCTTGGTAACACATATAAGCACAGCCTGCTTATTACTCGCTATTGTTAGCACGAAAATATACCGACGAATAAGGGAATAACAGGGAAAATAGGTGATAATTGAAGGGGGGGGGGGGGAAAGGGGGGAAGGAGGGGGAAGGTAGTAGGGGTAGGCAGCCCCGCCCAGGGAAGTACTACCGCCAAGGTTTCGGGAGACTCAGGGAATAGCCTGAATTCCATTTTCTCTCCCAGGCCTTGGTAGCTGGATACATATCTGTCTGCCTCACACATCAGGGGTATCAGGAAAACCCTCTTTATATAACATACACATCCAACTTCACGACATTGCCCTACATCGCTATCCTCTATCCATAAAATACTACTCTTCCCACTACATATCATACATGTAACACCATACACTTACCTTATAAATATGGCAGTACAATTGTTAAGAGCAAACCTGGTGGCCCCTCGGATATCCACCCCCGGCAGGGTTGGGTTATTGACACAGGACCCTCCCGGTCGTCATCATGCGACTGTGTCAAGAGCATTGCAACGTCCCAAAGCTGCTTGTCAGTACAGCTATTTCTTTAGTAATATAAGGGGACTTCACTCTAACATCAATTCTGTACACCAATTTCTTCAAGCAGAATCCCCTACTCTCCTTTTTTTGACAGAGACTCAAGTAACATCCACATCTGACACATCTAGATTTAATTTTCCAGGTTATCAATTGCTCCAAAAATTTCAGACCTAAAGGTGGTGTATGTTGCTTCGCAAAATCTGAAATTGCCCTGGAGGAAGTTACTAGTTTCAATTGTCCCTATTTTGATTATTCTATATACAAATTAATTTCTGCTGGTAAATTTAAATACATATGTTGCATCTACCGTTCCCCAAATACTCCTCCAGAGCAAAGTCTTTTTGATTCTCTGTCCTCACAACTCAGTGTCCTCAACTTAAATGCTTCTTCTAAAATCACTGTGTTGGGTGATTTTAATGTCCATAATGTTGAATGGCTCACTCATTCAGCCAGGACTGATGATGCTGGTCTTGAATGTGAGCTATTTGCAGACTCATTTAATCTCATTCAACTAGTCAACCAACCAACCCGTGTACCAGATAATCCTAATCATAATTCCCACCTACTGGACTTATTTTTAACAACCAATTCAGAAAATTATGATGTTACAGTGAGGTCCCCACTTGGATCTTCTGATCACTGTCTGATACAGGCCACCTGTCTATCACTTACCACACCTTCCCACTCTGAACCTGTTTTGGTGACTAAATGGCATTACGATAGGGCAGACTGGGAGGGTCTTCAAGGTTTCTTTATTGATATTCCCTGGACCTCTTTCTTTTCTAATGATGCACACTCCACCTTGAGCCACATACAAGATTTTGTAAAAATTGGAATGGAAACTTTTATTCCTCATCAAAAGTACAGTAAAAGATCTAATTCACCTAAATGGTTTGACCATAATTGTGCTAGAGTAACTGAACAAAAAGCAATAGCCTACAATGCATACACAAGATCAAAAACACATGAAGCCTTTAATTACTTTAGAAACATCCGAAATCATGCCAAAACTGTATTAAACCTAACTAAATCAAACTTTCTCCATAAGCAGGCAAATCAACTTCTAAATAATCCAAATGATAACAAAATATTTTGGTCTACTCTTAACTCATTTAAATCCAACTTCACTACTGCTTCATCCATTCCACCATTAAAATCTCCGACTGGCAATCTTGTAAGTGACCCACGAGGTAAAGCTAACCTTCTTGCGGATATTTTCTCCACCAACTCAACCTTAGATGAAATAAATCAAGATGTCCCTGTACTTAATTTTAATTCACCTGAAATTCGCTCACTTAAGATCCACACCAGACATGTCAAAACTATTTTGCAGAATCTCTCAGTAGATAAGGCTCCTGGTCCAGATGAAATTACTCCAATAGTACTTAAGAATTGCTCCTTGGTGCTCGCTCCTGTATTGGCAAAATTTTTCCGTCTGTGTACTCATACCTCATGCTTCCCAGTACCCTGGAAAGAAGCAAACATCCATCCAGTTCCTAAAAAAGGTGCCTCTTCAGATCCATCAAACTACAGACCAATAGCTATAACTTCCACTCTTGGCAAAGTTTTTGAAATTATATTAAATAATCACATAATTAAGCATCTTGAGAATAATAAATTAATCAGTGATAGGCAATATGGTTTTAGACGATGTCGATCAACTGCAGACATTCTTTGCCTTCTTACGCATCAAATCAACCAAGCTACAGACCAACATGGTGAAACACATACAATAGCACTGGATATATCAAAGGCATTTGATAGAGTCTGGCATCAATCCTTATTGTCGAAGATGTCACACTACGGCCTTGCATCATTAGTTCCACTAATTTCTTCTTATCTTCATAACAGAAAAATATGTGTAATGGTAGATGGCCTTTATTCTCAATTTCACTCAATAAATGCTGGTGTTCCCCAGGGATCAGTTTTGGCCCCAACTCTGTTCCTCATTCATATCAATGATCTCATATCTACCACTCATAATCCAATACATTCCTACGCAGATGACTCAACACTCCACAGTTCCTTCACATTTACCAATTCTTTCACCCAACCCGATCTTATAAATTCAAAAATAAACACTGCAATTTCTCTGAACCAGGACCTTTCTAGAATTAATGAATGGGGACAACAGAATCTAGTTTCCTTTAATGCACAGAAAACCAAGTACATTCAATTTTCTAACCGACAGAATCTCACTGACTCCCATATATTTTTTAATGATGTAAATATTCCCACTTCCCCTAGTATTGACATTCTCGGTGTAACATTAACTACTAATTTGAGCTGGACACATTATGTTAGAAGCATTGCTAAGAATGCCTCTAAAAAACTGGGACTCCTGTACAGAGTTCGAGAATTCTTCACTGACGAGCAGTTGGCCGTAATATATAAAAGTCATGTGCGCTCTCAGATGGATTACTGTTCACCTCTGTGGGGTGGAAGTGGAGTGGTTGCATTGAGGCAGTTGGACAAAATTCAAAATAAAGCTATTGGGTAATCAATAACCCTGCAATCACACAGGACCTTCCTACATTAGCCATACGAAGAAACGTTGCATACCTTGCATTATTCTACAGATATTTTCACAGCAATTGTTCCGAGGAACTTGCTTCAATTGTGCCGCCTCTCCACATCTTTCCCCGTAGAACTAGGGCAGCTGAGAGCGCCCATGAATTTACACTTTCTCCTCCACAATGCAGAACTTCGGCTTATCAGAATTCATTTATCCCCAGAGCTACTACTCTTTGGAATTCACTTCCCTCGAATTGCTTTCCACAAACTTACAATCTACAAATGTTTAAATCCAGTTGTTACAAACATTTTATGAATGGAGGATGCCTTTAGGCACATGGACCTTTTTGTTTTATCTGTGTTTTTCCTTCCTCCGTTCATTGTCTCTTAAAAAAAAAAAAAAAAAAAAATGTGGAGGAGTGATATTTGGCATGGCCAAGGGGCCAAAAAAAAGAAAAAAATCAATTGATACTGGGCTGGTTTGAAAAAAAACAAAATTACGCCTTGGATTATATAAGGCTTCCCGCAGCGCACCAGTAAAACTCTTATTAGTCTTTCTGCAGTTGCCGGGTGAAAAGGTTAAAACACCGCCCTGAGTTCATTGAACCTCTTAAAACGGTTAGAGACAGTTTTTTTTTTTTTTTTTTTTTTTTTTTTTATATTCCAACTACTCCCTCTCGGGCATAGGCTGAGAGCCTGTACATTCCACCGCCCAACACGGTGAAGCCCGTGAGGTCTTGTTCCAGTCTGGGGAGTGAGACATGCGAAGCATCCATCATGGCTCGAAGCAGCTCCATCTCTGAAGCGGCCGGTTGCTTCGCCCAAGTGCTTCACCGTCTCACCCTCCAGACTCAGACCCTCACTCTCAGAACGCCACCTATTGAGCAGTGAACTCACTAGGCATTGTCCCCCTGTAACATATTTTGAATATGGGAATATTCATACAGTGTTATTTAATCAGGGAACAACGAGGGTATTTTTTTGGCATTTCGGTGGGCTTTGTGGTAATGCACTGATACTAGTTAACCCGGGAATGGCGAGGGGGGGGGTAATGAACTAGCTTCCCATGGGCGAGCATATGGGCTCCATTCAGGCCTATAATCGTCATTTTACGATAAATATCGTTATTACCTATTCATATGAGCCTATTTTACCTTCACTATGAAGATAGTAACCTGTAACAACAATAAAACAAGTGAAAATAAAAAAATTCTGATCAAAATTGCGAATATAGATGGACCAGCCCATTCATGAATTATGGAGAAAATTGAGGCAACCCCTCCCTCCACGAGGCCTCAAGCCATACTGAGCCTACTCATACACACACTCGCTTGTGTAACACATCCGCTAGGCACGTAAGCACATCCCCCACACAGTTTGCTAATGTTAGCACAAAAATATACCAACAAATTAGGGAATAACAGGGAAAATAGGTGATAATTGAATGGGGAGGGGAAAGGGAGGAAGGAGAGGATGTGGAGGAGTGATATGAGGTATAGGGAAAAAAAAAAAAAAATGATTTAGTGCTGTTTAAATGGTAGTTTTAGGCCTCCCTCTTAAGAGCTTTGCCGCCGTCGCCCAGTAGAACCTCTTAAGAGCTTTGCTGCCGTTTACGGGTTAAGAAGATAAGTACTAAACTCTTCTTGCGTTCGTCCGATATCGTGGTATTCCGTCATAACTGAGGTACGATATTAAAAACCCCATTCCAAGAGTACCTTAACAGAACTTCAAAACCGCTTATTATAAATGTCAGGATAGACGAGTATAAATTATAAAGCTATAGGCCTAGGCTTAAATACTCCCGTTAGTCCGATAAGGTGCCCAACTGTTTAATTACAAGTTACGGAGCCATATTTAAGACCCCACACCCATTAACCCATATGTAACATTACTTCACACGACCGGCCAACCTGGACGGCCTTCGGAGATTCAGAAGACTTCAAGCAGCTAGTGTTCTACATCTCTAAGAAAAGAAAGATTGAGGAAAAATACCTAAGTCGATGCCAGTGACGAGGAATAAATAAGTTAGAGTTCCAAAAAGTGATAAAAATATTCAGTCTCTAAACCCATTAATTTGAAATAAATCATCAAAGTGTTCATCAACAAGAATCTATAGAAACAGATTCCTTCTATTCGTGTACTAGTGATCAATGTGTTTAGTATACCTCGCTCACTTGATTAAGGAATTAAATCCAAATAAGGCGGATTTTTCGCCTCAACGAACTCTGAAATAATCCCAACTAGTCAAAATATTTTAAAAGTCCACAAAACCTGAATTCAATCTTGTTAAGATACCAGTGTACAATATTATATATTCGTAGAAAAGAAATACAGTAACTTCTCTTAACCTCGTCAAATACTAGTAGCTGTTTATACTCAAGTTATGAGTAAAGCGAACATTAAGGTAACCGATTAAGTGCTTATACAATCTTTCGAAAAAAGAATATTGATTGAATCCTAAGTAAAGGAAATTCAATTTAAGCCGCATTGAGCATACCTGATTTCCATCCAGATCCGCGATTGTGCTAGAAGATATTTGATTAAGTTGGGCCATTTATGTTCTCATGTTAACCATTCTGATTCAATTATATGTACATAGTGAATAAGTGAAATAAAGCTGTACTCCAAACTATATTTTGGCATTATATGTATCCTCTATTATATTCATTATATGTACTTGTATGAACTTAGAAATCCCAGTCTCGAAAGAACTCACCTGAACTAATAGTTAAACCTGAATACAATCAGGGCATAACAGTTATTAGTACAAGGTAGGGATTATTACGGATAAATGGGGACCCTCCCATTTTTCTTTGCGATCGTGCTGCGCGGCTCGCTATTTTCAGATTTGTAGCGTCTCTTTCCTCTCTATCCTTTTGTACTCTATGGCCTGAACAGAGTGAGCTGTGCATTATACCCATAGAGTACAGATGACCTAGAGTGGAAAGAAGACGCCACAAATCTGTAAATAGGGATCCGCGCGTTCGAGAGATGGCAGCACGATCACAAAGGACAATGGGAGGGGAGGGTCCCCACAAAGACATTATATTGACTATCCTTGGTCCCATTAATTCGTAATAATCCCTACCTTGTACTAATAACGTTATTAATAATCAATTAAACGTTATCCAGAGACTCTGCAGACATGACATAGTTAAATAGACATAAGTAGAGGCTACTGTAAAGGCCAGTCATCGTGTAATTGTCGTCATTATGAGGAGGTGCACAAGCAGACCTCCTCCAACACCCGCCATTGTTGATGTGAGAATCGGGAGTTGCCAATGTCAATGGTGGGACAAAATATCCCTAGATGTCATAAGTATAAATGTCCAGTTTTAGTGCTACTTTACAAATTAACATCTAAATAACATGTAACATAATAATATATATTCAAAATGACATTTTAATGTTGTTGTGTTGGTTGATCATATATGAGTATGTTTTATAGTGTATATGTATACTTAATGTTTTCATCTTGCTTATATATATCTAATTTATATTAAATAATTTACAAGTGTTTTTACCAACATTAATTAACTCTTAAATACGTTCCCTCTTTAACCCTTATTTAGCGGCGAGCAACATAAGTCGAGTTAAATAAAGCTGGACTATGTGGCGGCGCTCGACATAACTCGAGTGGCAATTTCAGCACGTAATGTGGCTGAGAGAGAGAGACAAGTGGTGGCAGGAGACTAGCGAGCGTATGACTGCTCCAGACCACCGCGGCGAACCTACTGACACAAATCTCAGCTCCCTCCTCCCTCTCTCACTCGCTACATACTCAATTATGTACTGAAAGTACCGAATTACCTGCTTTTTGCACTCGCGTTGCACGGTTATTGCAAGAAAACTATCCATCATACAAGGATCGTTATGGTGTCATTCGAAAGCTCTGTTTATGCCCTTTCAGGGATAGGTACTTGTTTTACGTTCTGGGTCTTATTTAGGCATGAAAATGATCACGTAAACAGCCCTATTTTGGCTAAAAACACCCCGCTGTGCGGTACACATAAATAAACCGCATAGGCCGCTCGTAAGGTGTTAATCTATTGCTCCCTCGTTTTGCGGATATTCCCTTAACTTTGGTAACACTGCAGCAAGCCAGCTGGCAGGCACGCGCGGCGCACAGACTATCTATAATAAGGACAAGCCACTGAGGTGCTTTGGTTGTTATGCCGTACAACAGTGCTGCCACCAAATCCCTAGGACGCGCGGAAAAATAACCGTGTGACGTCACGCTTTAGCCTCTAGGTCATCTGTACTCTATGGTTTTACCGGTCTAGGAAGGTAAGGTCTTCGTAAAGAATCATGGTAATCTCTACCTAGTGTCAGAGGGCAATAGAAGCTAAAATATTTTCAAATTAGGGAAAAGGGGGGTTGGGGAGAGAGTAGTTTAGCAGGACACACAGGAATATCGACTGTATATATTACCATCAATAGAGAGGAATAGAGTATGGATTTAAAAAACGGTTGTCAGTTATTCTAAATGTCATCAATAATGCTTCACCACTAAAGTTGCTTCAATGCAGTGAATATAAGTAATTGTTTTATCTATTGATTCACAGACATAAATAACCATACTCAACCATTATCAATATGCCTCGTTTGAGTCACTAGGCCTAGTGCAGATTTCCGTGTCCAGGTATACAACTTGAAGTAATTTACATCCTGCGAAAATATGAAACATACTGTGGTTGCAGTCAACCACAAAAGATTCATATGGCTGTTCGAACTTCTGTTTCATTCGAGCGGAGTGTGTTCGTTTGTCCATTCGCAAGTTTACCCGTCGTTCAGAAAGACCCTAGCTAATGTTATTTGTTATCATCGAGGGGGGCTTACTTTTAGGGATTGAGACTGTACGAGTCCAGTCGGCTGAATAGTTGGTGAGTGCAGCCTGTAGTTCGTCCAGGAAATAGTTGGTGAGTGCAGCCTGTAGTTCGTCCAGGAAATAGTTGGTGAGTGCAGCCTGTAGTTCGTCCAGGAAATAGTTGGTGAGTGCAGCCTGTAGTTCGTCCAGGAAATAGTTGGTGAGTGCAGCCTGTAGTTCGTCCAGGAAATAGTTGGTGAGTGCAGCCTGTAGTTCGTCCAGGAAATTGAATGACTTATCTAATTTTCCGGATGAATGGTATTTCGAGGGGAGGTGGCTGCAGGAGTGTTTACTGGTGGTGGCATGGTGTGGAGAATTGGAGAAGCTCGGGGACTTGTTGCCGTGGTGCTGGTTGGGGCGGAAGTGATGTTTTGATACATACGATACGATAGCTAGAGTAAAGTTAGTAAGTTATTATTGCTGTTATGTTGTGGAGGAGTGGGGATGTTTGTATGCGAGATGCCACAGGAGGAAAATAACCCCACCATTCCCCCCAACCATCTACCAACCACAATTAACAATATCCAAACCACCTATACGCGTTGCTTCCATACACAAAGCTAGCAACACAAATCAGCGCCCCCCGAGATCCAAGAACCATAATAACAGAAGATGATGTATTGACTATACTGTCTAATGACTCCTTAACTTACTGTAGTTTGACCATTTTATACTGGAGTATAGGCGGGGGAAAGCCTTTCTTACTCTCCTATAGGTGCCGTCACACAAAAAGGGTTGGAGCAAATTGGCTGCAAATTTCAACAGCTATTCCTTGACTGACTCTTCCCAAATGGTAGAAATATTAGCTTGATTACTCTAGTCTTTTTTTAGTTACAGAGTTTAAAGGTCATGATTTCTCGCCTACTTACAGCGAATAGACTATAGTAGCATTACTGGCGAATTGTATCAGAGTCTGAAATCCGCTACAATTGTTCTTAATATTTTTAGGGATTTGTATAATTTAATGGTGTATTAGATGCGATTTTTTAAGATTATATAAAACATGATTTTAAAATCCAGGTTTTACAGAGGTGAATAATTCCCAGGTAACACACTTATTTTCTGTATATATTTGACTCCGATAACTGTGACTCCAATACATGCACTACTAAACTGCTCGTGTGACGCAGCCTTATCCCTATCACACAGGCTAATTTATGTCATGAGTCTTATGTGCAGTCACGGATATATTCATCAGTTTGTTGCTACTTGTTTTTCTTAGTAGTCCCTTGGTATATTGCAATTACTGTTCACAAACACACACACACACACACACATATGCTCTCTCTCTCTCTCTATCTCTATCTTACCGATGACTTACCTGTCCTCCCCTACTTGTCCTCTACCATGCCTCTACCTGTCTCCCGGGGCTCCCCTACACACACCTGTCATTAATATACCATGGAACACACACACATGTACTGTACACCTTGGTGCTATCAAACAAAAAGGTAGTGATGGTACCAAGTTAAATGATAATACATACCCATTGATACCGATTAACTAACTTTTCATAATATGGAGTATATTATATTCTATTATACATTTAGGATTTATTCTTTGTACTGCTGAACACGTTTTACCTTCGTTAAAATAATATTTACATGGCTTATAACTATTTGATCTAACAACATTTTGTATGTCATCAACTGATTAGTTATAATAACAATACAGTTTAATTATTATTCACAGTAATCGAATTACACACTCTTCAAACACATTATACTTTACCAAGATACCGACATTTCCATCTGTAACTAAAACCTATTGTTAAATGTTTCATCTGTTCAGTATTTGAGGACACTTTCACAAAGTTGGTCTAACATTTGAAGATTTTACTCAGGTTTAGAAAGCCTGTTAGGAATCAAATGGGAAAACTCTATCTCAGTTAACCTTCTGGCTCCCACAATTCCTGCATTAACTAAATACTTGTTGTATTAATATATTAACCAAAAAGAAAAGTAATAATCGCATCTTGGTGCTTTTGACTTTTAAGGGTGAGGCGGGTGAATGTTCCGCCCATTCATTACCTTGTCCTCAAAGGGGCAAGAGAGCCATCACATGCATTGCAGAAGTCCTGTAGTGTCATGGTCTGTTGAAATGGTTAACTATCATACATATGCGAATTCTGGCTTAATATGCTTTTAGTGGAGTGTTGCATTCGAGATGCTAATGCTGGTTTAATCTGCCAATTATATTATGGTTCAGTCAAGAGCATAAATCGAAATGCACCCATTTGAGTCAGTATCAAGCACAAAAGAGACAATGTAATGTTTTATTATAGTACAGGTGCTTCATAACTTGGCTTTAACCATGGACTGTGACGTTACTTTCGGAATGTTTTACTGGCCGAATGCGATGTTCCTTCTGGAAAATGACACCTAAAAACAAAAACAAAAAACGTACCAGTGCCGATGAAATGGAAGCAATGTATGATTATGTGTCATGTATCCTTACCATCACCTACTCTCTTCTCCTTACATGTGTCTCCCCCCCCCCCCCCCCTTCCCCTCTTCTCCACCCCTTTCTCCCTCAACTTCCTCCCTCTTTCTTTATTCTTTTTCCCTCCCCTCTCCCTCCCTACTTCCTCCCTCCCACCTCAAATACGTTCAGTCACCCTCCTCTACCTTCGTTCTCCCTCATAAATGCGCGAGACACTGAGTTATAGCCGTAAGTGTCTGTCGCAAGAGCCTTCAGAAAGAGCAAACCTATGTCGCTCTGCCTCGTATGCACTCTTCACCCTGTCATCACAATAATACGTGTTTTCAATGGATATTTGCTCTTTACATCTATTTTCTGGTTCTTCGATGTTCACATGTTCATTATACAGTACAAGTATAATATGCGCACATGCTGCAGTAATAGGTTTTTTTTTCTTCTTATCTCTCAACCTCTGGACTGTAGGCTGCTCAGTAGCCTGTAACTCTTGTGAAGCCCCGAGAGTATCCTTTGAAGCTTCAAGATGTTGGGTGCTTCATATGTCGCTCTAGATGGTTAAAGTGGAGCTTCAAGGTGTTGGTTGCTTCCTTTCTGCCAAACTAGATGACGACACCATGTTATTTATACACATCACTTGATTGGAAAGATAAGCTATAGCGTCGTTCACAGCATCTTCGAATATGGTCGGGCATCTTCTACGCTATTAATTGGTGATGATATAGGGGGTATTTTCTTGATGTGTCGGTGTAGCAAGAATAATTGTAGAATGCAGGAACGATCGGATCACTTCAGAAAAAACCTTGACCTTTGACGTGGATTCGATCGAGGTCCATTTGGTCTGCAGTCCATCACATTATCCACTGTGTTATTGCCTCGCCTAGTGCTTTGTAAGGTAAATATAACGCATTCTTTCCGAATCAAACATAACCAAGCCGCACTGGTGGACCTGTCAGAAACATGTCTATCGCATTTCATGAGTTAAAGGTTCCAAGATTCGAACCGGTGTAATTTTGTATATGTTCCGAACTGAACAGTACAGGGGTAAATAGTGGTACACCAACCACCTCCCTGCCTCCGTCCTCTCACCGACCCCCCCCCCCCCCCCTAAGTCCGTGGAAGAATATCAGGTTTAATACCATAATATTATAAACAATCTCAAAACCAAGCGACTGGTCACACCACAGGATCTACCAGCAAGAATTTAAAAGGAATTTGCATGTGAAATTGCTAAACCACTTTCCTCCATCATAAACTCATCACTCATGCAGAGTAAGTGTCCAGCTGAGTAGAAAGTATCTTTCGTCACACCACTACCAAAAAACACAAACCGAGAATCCCTTGACAAGCTGCTCTCCATTGCCATAGCTCCAATTCTCAGTGTGATTTGTGAAGGTTTCGTATTAGACTTGGCCTATGCTGACATAGGCACCATCCTTAGACCCTCAACAAATCAGTAATATGAAATTATCATCCAGAACCTATTGCCTTGTCAGTTTTCTAGACTTCATCTATCGTAACCTAGAAAAAAGAAAACCTCAGTTGCCTTAACTTTCCACGACTTCAGTAAAGCCTTTGACTTGGTCAACCACAACATCATCATAAGAAAGGCCACTTAGATCGGATTACATTCCCCTATTGTTTCATAGCTGGCACATTTCCTCACTGACCCTCCTTAACTTTCTTGGCCTCTTTCCAGAATAGTTTCTTACACTCCCTCCTCCTTACACTTAAATTCCTTCCAAAATCTACACATACTCTTCTCTTAATTTCCTTCATTAATCTCTTCACAACTCTCTTTTTCTCCAAGTACCTTTCCCTTTTCTGTCTCTCCAAATCTTCATTTCCTCTACTACCTACCCACTCTATATTTGTGTTATATCACAGCAGAAACCTCTAATCCCACAAATGGTCCAGTTAACCCCCTCCAAAATAACTCGGTGAACAATCAGAGAGTACAGCCCCAAAGTACTACAGTTCCCCCTTTGAAAAGAACAGCTCCCCAAATGACCAAAACAACCCCCCCCCCCCCCTCACCGAAGAGGCGGCGTCTAGGAGAAGGACCGGATGTGACGTCACCCACTCAGCTCGGACCCGGATTGGCCAGCCTGACTCACGCCCCCAGGCCCCCCACCAATGAGGACGCCATGACGTCACCCAGCAGCCGCCCATCTGATCGGTCCGTGGAAAGTCCGAGACCAGAACGACACATCGATCCCATAGAACCCCTACACTGACGTGTCCTTTTTCCCTGTACCTCCTTTAGGGCATGGAGCACTTAGAAAGTAGATAGGTATCCAGGCCAGGTAGGGGAAGTTATTTCAACTTCCCCTCCTGAGATCTGGATGCTTCCAGTTTCTAAAGGTGCTCCCTGGCCCAACTGAGTGTAAAGAACCCATGCAGTGTTATCCGACCTACCTTGCTTGCAACAAATAATGCCGGCCAAGTAAGAATCTAGGTGCTTCCTGGCCCTAGATTGCCTGGCAGTTATTCTGTCCAGGTAGAACCTAGAATGCTCCCTGGCTTCTTGGCAGCTTGTGATATAAGCGATTACTGTGATTTATAGAGACATTTTGCAATAGTTGAGACCTGGCTTTCAGGCCCCCTTTACCGTAATAAATTCATAAATATCAGTTGTCAATTAAACTCTCACACGTTATCCATAACGTAATTATTCATCTATAGGTATATTGTTACATGTGTGTCTGACTCTTAAGTTACCAAACCGCTGCATACCTATAGGTGAAGAGCTCTGCCACACACACACTTTACACTAAACTCCAGCTAGTTATTCCCTCACATTTGAGTCTATCAAGGAGTGCATTCTTCATTATTTACCTCTCTCAGAGTATTTACTAATTGTGTGTATATATATACTGTATATATCTTTGTGTGTCCTATTGATACTTACTACTTGCAGTTTTACTTTAATTACAGTATATGTTGATGTTTACTTTTTCATTGTCCTTGTATCTATAAATAATAATACATGCATATCAACCAATCTAACTTTAAATAATATACACGTACACCTTACTATTGTATTCTCTCAACACCTCCCCCTCGACACATCAGGACCCGCAACCTACGGTATAGAGAATACAACTAACTCTAATAGAAGTTGGTATGTTAATATGCTTTCTTCTTATCTTCAACTGCTAATTTCACCTCTTCAATACACCATGATGTTCCCTTCACTCCCCTCCCTCTTCTCCAAACTCCATAATTATACCTCCTCACATGCTGCACACATCTCTTCCTTAACACGTTGCTCACCTCTCCAAGTCAAACCTACCTAATTGTCTTGCTACTATTCTCTTGAACTTTTCCCTGAACTCCTCCTGTAACCTTTCCACCTTCTTCACTACTTTACCTTCCTCCCGCCCTACTCTAGCTCTCTTCACCCACTTCTTCTGTATCCTAACTTTAGCTACTAGTACATAATGGTCAGATAAACCCCCCAATACCCCTATATACCCTAGCATCTAGCACACAATTCTTCACTCGTTCATCCACACATAATTATATAATCAATCAGTGCCTTTCGTTCCACTGTCTCTCTCTCCCTCCTCCACTCCACTGTCCATATGTACTTGTGTATCATTCTGTGTTGGAAGATGTTGGCTATCAACAGCCTCCTCCCAACAAATACGTCCACAAGTGCAATGCCATTTCCATCTACCTCTGACGGTATATCACACCCTCCCATCACCTCATCTACTTTACAATCACCCACCTTCCCATTCATATCCCCAATCAGAAATATTCTTTCACTCCTACCAAATTTATCCAGGAATGCCTCAATATTCTCCCAAAACTCCTCTTTTTTTCTTTCAGGTTTATCCTCTGTCGGAGCATACACACACACAACCACCCACGTTTATATGCCCAGTTTAATTCTCACAAACACAATCCTTGCACCCACATTACCATAGTCCCTTACACGCTCCTTCTACTAGTTACTTACAAACAAACACGAACCTTCTTTTGTTCTCTCATTCGCATTGACTACAGCACACACACCTATTCCACATTCCTATTTTTTCACAAATGTACCCATCCCTATGGTCTCAGTTATTCCGCATACACCCAGCTTGGCATTCGCTAATACTTCCAGAACCTCTCTCTCTTTTGTGTCATCATTCACGCCTCTGGCATTATTTTCAATAGTACAGTAACGAACTCCTCGTGTGTGCATGTGCGTGTGTGTGTATGTAAATACTTCTACTAATAATAATTATCGGCAGGCAATGAAGTGGAAATACACAATTATTTAACATAATTTATGCTAAGTAGTCGACAGATTGCGCCACTGACTGCCACAAGTGCGCCTACATACCCACAGAAGAGGTAGGATGTGGATAGGGAACCAGGTGGAACCATAAGGTGGCACATCTACACCTAACCTCCACAGCCCAGAAAGTTTTTGAGAGAAACCTCACCGGCATGTAGCTGGGATCGAACCAGAGCGACCAGAGTCAAGCTACTAGAATACAATGACCCAGTGTTCTCAGCCATTGTGACCATGTGTGTGTAGGTGTGCGCGCATAAATGATCGAGGAATGAACATATCTGCAAAAAATAGAAACTCCATACATTTATAACATTCTTTATATATATATATATATACCTGTATATATACAGTATATATATATATATATATATATATATATATATATATATATATATATATATATATATATATATATATGGACAGAGAAAGACACCAAAAACGAAAACAAAAAACTAAAATATAGAAAAGCTACATTTTAGTGAATAACATATTTATTTTTATTTTTGTTTGTTTTCGTTTTTGTTGTCTGTCTTTGTCCATATGTTATTCATTTATTATTCTCTTAATTTAAATTTCAGTATTTTATCCCCGTTTTCTACCTTCCTTCATCCAGTTTCTTATGTACTTTATAGTAATTTAACCTACTTTTACAAATTGTACATTTGATTGCAAACTTTTAATTTAGGTTCTTTTTTCCTTTTTAGGCTTGAAAATGACACATGTTGGTGTCGAAAAGTCGCACATGTTCTAGAAAAATAAAGATGTTCTTTTACGCTTTGGTATTGCTCTTCCTTATATATATACAGTATATATATATATATATATATATATATATATATATATCAAGTATTTTTCACAAATACATATAAGCTACTAAATATTTATATACTCCCAGCCAGACTCGAACCTCCGACAATCAGGACGAGTGTCCAAACCGTGGTGTAGTGGATGTAAGCTTGGAAATTCATTCTGACTGTCGGAGGTTTGAAAAGAGATAGGCTTGTTCACTAGGTTGGTATGTGAAGTAAGAGGATAATCATTGGCGGTGGTGAACATTGAAATATCCTAAGATTTCTGAGCAATATATATTTCTGGAAATATACAGTATATATATATATATATATATATACCGGGTATATATATATATATACATATTGAAATAGCGAAAAATAAGCAGACCTCCACACACCAACGTCCGGACACACAGAAGGAAATACTTCCATGCAACAGCAAGAAAAAGAGGAAAGAGAAGCTCAACAAGAAAGGAGAACAAGACAGCAAAATGGCGACCACCGACGAAGACAGCAAAATGGATGACATCAAAGAAAGCGTACCAGCCCAGGGGAAACGGAAGAAAAACAAAAGAAAGGATAACAAGCCTTACACCTCAAAACAACTAACTTGTTCCATATTCCAAAAGTGCCTCACCATAATCAACGATCCATAGAACAATAGAAGAAGAGGAACCAGGAGACGGGAAAACAAGAAGAAAGGTCAACCACGGAATATACACACAAGGAAACAACACTTGTACCAGCAAGACATCAAAATGGTGACCACCAAGGAAGACAGCAAAATGGCGGACAACGAAGAAAGCGTACCGAGCTGTGGGAAACAAAAACAAAACAAATGGAAGGAGAATATAAAGAAGCCAGAAATACAACGATCTTCAACATGCCCCGTATTCCCAAAATTCCACACAAGGATCAACCAACAACGAAGTAAGAGAATAAGAGAAGCCCAAAGACAGGAGAAAAGGAGGAAATAGCCACCCGGAAACACACGCACAAGGAAACAACACGTGTGCCCAGTGTCCGTCAAATTACCAAGGGAAATAATACTACACCAGTACTAGCCGCCAGCAGACAAGCCCGAGTTGCCACCATTAATACCAGATGCCCTATTACACCCGGGAAGAACATTAAAATCTCCTACTGTTCATCACAAACACAGAAAAGGAAGCTAGTGTTCAGCCAGGATGAACAGGACTCCTACACTCATCAAAGGAGTAACCACCTACGCCCTTCTTACCCAAAAGGGTCAAAATCCTTGCATACCAGCTTTTAGAGGGTCCTCCCTAATCCCCCAGAGTAACCCTGACCGCACTTGTGACCTTTATGCTCCCATACATCCATACGTGTACATATCAGACTAAGTCGTCACTATGCTGGAGAAAACTGATCAGGGCAAGCAATTTCAGGGTTTCGTAAGCGTTGGCATACCAACTTACAAAGTCCTAAAATTACCCTCCAATTCAGTTGGTGACCATCGGCATACCGAGTCCCACAGATCCGAGGAGTATTTTCCCTATTGAGGTATCGTTATTAGTAGTTGGCATACCATCACTAATATTGAGTCTTTAATAGGCTGCACCTTTAATAATAGAAGGCTGAAGTACGAGGGCATACCCACACTTCAAACTTGTATTATTAACCCTTAATTAGCGGCGAGCAACATAAGTCGAGTTAAAAAAAGCTGGACTATGTGGCGGCGCTCGACATAACTCGAGTGGCAATTTCAGCACGTAATGTGGCTGAGAGAGAGAGACAAGTGGTGGCAGGAGACTAGCGAGCGTATGACTGCTCCAGACCACCGCGGCGAACCTACTGACACAAATCTCAGCTCCCTCCTCCCTCTCTCACTCGCTACATACTCAATTATGTACTGAAAGTACCGAATTACCTGCTTTTTGCACTCGCGTTGCACGGTTATTGCAAGAAAACTATCCATCATACAAGGATCGTTATGGTGTCATTCGAAAGCTCTGTTTATGCCCTTTCAGGGATAGGTACTTGTTTTACGTTCTGGGTCTTATTTAGGCATGAAAATGATCACGTAAACAGCCCTATTTTGGCTAAAAACACCCCGCTGTGCGGTACACATAAATAAACCGCATAGGCCGCTCGTAAGGTGTTAAAACTGCACTCAATTAAGACTACCAAGTGGAAGTTGGCATTCCAAAGCCACTTGTGTAGCTCAGGGCCCTGCGAGATACTGTAACTGGCACTCTGCAAGAAGACGTCCTTGGTGTATTAGTCCGTAGCATAATTGGACTTCTACAACTAAAAGGTTTAACACCTTAAGAGCGGCCTATGCGGTTTATTTATATGTACCGCCCAGCGGGGTGTTTTTAGCCAAAATAGGGCTGTTTACGTGATCATTTTCATGCTTAAATAAGACCCAGAACGTAAAACAAGTATCTATCCCTGAAAGGGCATAAACAGAGCTTTCGAATGACACCAAAACGATCCTATTATGATGGCTAGTTTTCTTGCAATAATTGTGCAACGCGAGTGCAAAAAGCATGTAATTAGGCACTTTCCCCATACAATTCCGTATATAGCGAGTGAGAGAGGGAGGAGGGAGGTGAGATTCGTGTCAGTAGGTTCGCCGCGGTGGTCTGGAGCAGTCATACGCTCGCTACTCTCCTGCCACCACTTGTCTCTCTCTCTCAGCAACATTACGTGCTGAAATTGCCACTTGACCTATGTCGAGCACCGCCACATAGTCCAGCTTTATTTAACTCGACTTATGTTGCTCGCCGCTAATTAAGGGTTAAACACCGTCCCAAGTTCTTTGAACCTCTTACAAAGATCAGTGGTAGTCGAGAAGACAAGAGTGGTCATTGCCATATTGTCTACTCGCGTTAGCCTGATAGAGTGCCAACTCGTCATAACTGGGGCACTATATTTAAGATCCTAAATCAAGAGTACCTGAACAGAACTTCATCAACAATTAATGTAAAGGTCAGGATAGTCGAGTATCCCTAAGCTTTACGATATATATACTCGCGTTCGTCTGATGAGGTGCCCAAATATATTTATATATTTACGGAGGCGCATTTAAGACCCCACTTTCATTACTCCATCTGTAACTACTACTTCATACGACAGGCCAACCTGGACGGCCCAACGGAGACTCAGAAGATGACAAGCTGCCCCCCCCTCCCCCCCTTTAAAACTCATTAATTCCAAGTGCCTACTACTGGAGTTATTCTATGAAAACTGAAGACGATGTTGATACTAGTGACGAGATATAATAAATTAGAGTCCCACAAATCAACTCTCTTAAATACTCACCAGTGCGCAAGGTGGTAGTACAAGGTTAGAGTCCCATATTGACTCTACCAAAATTACTTATATGTGTGCATAGTTAGAGTCCCTATTAATCGACTCTGCCCAATTCTCAATAGTGTGCCAAGTGATAGTAAAAAATTAGAGTCCCATATTGACTCTAAACTATATACCGTATGCAAAATAATAGTCTCTAAGATTGACTATATTCAATTCTCACCAGTGCGCAAGGTGATAGTAAACGAAGATAGAGTCCAGTGTATCGACTCATAATTTAATATCGTCCATTTTAATGTGAACTTAGTATCATATGTAAATATTAATTCTATATATAATAGCGTTCAACACTTCAGTCTTTTCATAACTATATGAGTATGGTTTATATAATGCGGCACATTAAGCTTGCCTATTATATGCCTGAGCTCTGCCTAGATCCTCGATCGTACTAGAAGAGTAATTTTGATGTGTGTACAAGAATTACCTATCGAAATTATAACCATATAATCTCTGATATAAATATGCTTAGAGTTTAAGGTAAATAAACTGTTCTTAAAATATTATTTCCGTGTTATATATACTGTATATCCTCTATTGCTTATATGCATGTATTGTATGAAATCTGAAATCTCCAGTCTTGAAAGAACTCATCTCAACCAATAGCTAAACTGATATTTAATCATGCTATGACATATATACTGTATATATATATATATATATATATATATATATATATATATCATTCTTGACTTGTTTCAAACTTTTCGATCTTTTCTCTCCTTTGGCCTCCTCCGACCATAAACTTATCTCTGTAACCTGTCCTATCTCACACGATCTTCCCAGCCGGCGGCACTTGTGGCACTTTGGTGCTGCCGACTGGGAGGCTCTCTGGCAGTACATCTTTGATTTCCCATGGAATTATTTTTGCTTCTGTGGCCGGGGACCATCGGAGAGTGCTGAACACATTACCGAGGTAATCCTATCGAGCATGGAGGCATACATTCCATCTTATTTCTCTCAGACTAATGCAAAATAATCTTGGTTTATTCACGCCTGTTCTACTGCTGTCCGCAATAAGGAGTACAAAGGAGTACAAAGGAAATGAAGCAACAACAGATATAGTGACCCTTCTAGGCTGCTTGTCCTCCAAAACACTGAGGATCAAGTGTCCAAACAGTGGTTTAGAGTTGGTAAGGGAACATTGGAAAGGGAATTACTGCCCTGGAACTAATGTCCGTGGCAGGATTAGGAAGTTAGTAGGGGACAGATGGGTTAGTAACTGAGGGGGGGATAAAATAAAGTTATTCATTTACAAACGAAGTCAGTCGCGGGTTTGATGCGAGATATTTGTCTAGGCGGAGTTTAAATGAATCAACGGTGATGCAGTCTATAACGTCTCGGGGAAGCCCATTCCACAAGTTGACAACTCGATTGAAGAAGAAATTCTTAGATTCGTGTGAGTTAAAAGATTTACCAATAATTTTGCAACCGTTTCCCCGCGTGTAATTAGATTGGTCGATAGTGAAGTATTTACTACAGTTCATATTGTCGATGCCTTTGATGATTTTGAACACTTGAATTAAGTCACCTCTTAATCTGCGCTGGGTTAAAGGAAATAAATTTAATTCTCTAAGACGCTCTTCGTATGGTTTGTTCTTTAGGCTAGGTATCATTTTGGTAACTCTACGTTGAACTCGTTCTAGCTTTTTGGTAATAAGGGCACCAGGATTGAACGCAGTATTCCAGAAGAGGGCGGACTAAGGAATTATAAAGGGTTAGGATAACTTCTTTGGATTTATGCTCAAATGACCTGCCTATAAAGCCAATTATTTTGTTTGCCTTCTTAACAACTTCTGAACATTGTTGACTCGGTTTTAGGTTACTCGATATTGTTACTCCCAGATCGGTTTCTCTGTTTACATTCTTAAGCTGAGTGCCATTCATCGAATAGTTTGCTTTCTCATTTTGGTATTCAATATGTAGTACTTTACATTTATCCGCATTGAAACTCATTTGCCAAATTTGAGCCCAACATGACAATTTATCTAGATTGTGTTGCATATCGTCAACTTGTTCCTTTGAGAGTACACTATTTGCAATTTTTGTATCGTCAGCAAATTTTGAGATTGTACAGGTGAGACCCTCATCTATGTCGTTGATGTAAATTAGAAAGATAATTGGTCCCAGTACGGATCCCTGGGGTACCCCGCTACTTACATTGGTCCATTTAGATGCCTTACCGTTTATAACTACTCTTTGCTTTCTGTTGCTGAGCCAATTTTCTATCCATTTCAACACACCGTCTTGTATTCCATGCACTTTTAGTTTTAGCAGTAAATGTTTGTGGGGAACTTTGTCAAAGGCCTTTTGAAAATCAAGGTATATAATATCTACAGCTTTACTCTCATCGTAGAGGTTGAGGATATCGTGGAAGAAGTCTAAGAGGTTTGTTAAACAGGAACGTTTTTTACGAAAGCCGTGTTGAGTATCTTTAAGTATGTTATTTTCCTCTAAGTGATTTACGAGTCTGTCTCTTATGACCGTTTCTAGCATTTTACATACAACTGAGGTTAAAACTAATTGGACGATAGTTGCTGGGTAGGGATTTGCTGCCTTTTTTGAATATCGGTGTTATGTTGGCTAGCTTCCACTGATCAGGCATAGTTCCAGACTGCAAGGATTTATTGAATAGTAATGTCAGTGGTTTGGAGAGCTCATCCTTAGCTTCCTTTAGAACTCTAGGCGAGATTGTATCAGGTCCAGGCATTTTATTTACCTTGAGTTTATCTAAACAATTCAATACTTCTCTCTCTGTAACGGTGATATTGCTTAGAACATCTGAATTATCAATCTGCATCGGCGATGGTGTAGGGATATCACTGAGGTCTTCTGTTGTAAAAACTGATGCAAAGAAGGTATTGAGGGCATTACTCATTTGTACTTCGTCTTTGGTGTATTCTCCATTTTCATCGACTAATGGTCCAACAGTTGAAGTAACTACTTTTTTCTTTCTGATATAACTATAGAATTCTTTCGGGTTTGTTTTACTTTGATTCGCAATATGTAACTCTAAGGTCTTTTTACTTTGCTTAATTAACTTTTTGGCTTTGCGTCGTAACTCTACAAATTTCAACCCGTTCTTCGTCATTTTGTGAGGATTTTAATATATCATTAGCAATTTTTTTAGCAAGCAGGCACTTTGAAATATCTTTATTCCACCATTTGGGCTTATTATTATGGCCTGGACGCCGTATTTTCGATGGTATGCAGTCTTGCACTACTTTTAGGTAAGTGGTTTCGAATAACTTCCAAGATGTATTTTTGTCG
This sequence comes from Paralithodes platypus, assembly GCA_032716605.1. NCBI lineage: Eukaryota > Metazoa > Arthropoda > Malacostraca > Decapoda > Lithodidae > Paralithodes > Paralithodes platypus. The sequence goes on along the minus strand of CM064499.1, from coordinate 6,204,005 downwards.
TTATTGTTAATTAAATAGCTCCAGTCAGTTTCTTTAAACATAGCTCTAAGTTTATGGAAGTTTGCTTTCTTGAAATTAGGGACTTTTTCGATGCTACTATTTGGTTCGTTACTAGTCAACTTTAAAGTGAAAGTTATCGTACGATGGTCGCTGTTACTGAATTCATCACCAACATTCAAATTCTCTATTAATTCTTCTTTTGTTGCAAGTACAATGTCAAGAACTTTATTACCACGGGTCGGCGTTCAAACAAATTGATAAAGCGAACTCTCTTGCAAGTTCGTATACAAGTCATGTCCGGAGTGTGAAGTAAGAGTATCGCCCCACTTGGTCACAGGTAAATTAAAGTCGCCAAAAATTACGGTATCTTGTGAGTTACTTACATCTGCAATTTGTTCGTAAATTTCTCGGTCAGTTTGCACTGATTGAGCTGGAGGTCTGTAAATTAACGCAAGTATTATTTTTGTACCTTTATTATTCTTTATTAGCACAAAAGATGTGTCGACGTTCACAATTTGAGGTTTTGACGCGAGGGTAGGGTTAAGAGTTTCTTTGATATAAAGTAAAACGCCACCTCCATTTCTATTTATTCGGCTTTTCTCAAACATTACATAACCGGGAAGTGAATACTCTGCTAAAAAAGTCTCTATCTTCGGTATTGAGCCAAGATTCTGTTATGCCAATCACATCATAATTTTCTGTAAACACTAGCTCCTCTAAATCTGAAAATTTATTGCGTATGCTACGAGCGTTTGCATAGAAAACCTTTAAATTTGTTATTTTAGATCTCACGGAACGCTCTTTAATAATATTTTTGGTTCTTGTCGGATCTACGTTTATGTTCATGGCTATCCTCGGTCCTCGCTGTCTTCGGTCCTTATCGCTGGTGGTCCTCGGTTGCCTCTGTTTTTTGCTTGGCGTTGGATGATTTATGCCACTGCTGCTTCTTCTCGGATGGCGTTTTTTGATCCATGGCTGCGGACTGCTTCGTGTAGGAGACGACCCATGCGTGCTGAACCCACAGGGTTTAGATGAGTGCCATCCTTGCGGAACAGAGTAGGCTGGTTGTAGAAGTTGTCCCAGAGGTTGATGAATTCAACTTCTTCCTTCAGACACAAATATTTTAGTTGGCTATTTGTGCTGAAGGCCTTGTCGTAGAATTTGTCAGGTGCGTCGAGCTTGGGGAGAATGCCTGAGATTATGATATTCCTTGACTTGTTTTTGTAGTGCTGGATCATCTTGCGATATTTCTCCATCAACTCTTCGGATCTGGTGCGCATGACGTCATTTGAACCAGCATGGATGACAAAAAGGTTATTTTCATTTGCATCCTTTGTGGTATCTTCGAAGGCTTCCACAATGTCGTCCAGTCCAGCTCCTGGGATTCAAAATCTTTTTCGTCGATTTGGGACTCTGTCGCAGAACTCTTCGACCTGTCCTCGTAGGATGGAATCCCCAATGAGCCTTGTCTCTTCTGGTTCGTCTTCCAGCTTCAGCTGGAAGCTTCAGGAAGCATTCAAACGGTTCGGACACCTTAAAACTCAAGAATCTCATTCTTTCTATGTTTCTGCCCGGAATCAAGTCAAATCTGTTCTTCGACTTGCCAAACACTCTTTCATCAATAATAAATGCACTGAACTATCCAACTCTATCTCTTCCAAATGTTTGAAACTATTCTTACTTCCAAATTTCTTAAGCATTTCTCTTCTCATAATCTTCTCTCGGATCGCCAGTATGGCTTAATTAAGGGTCGCTCTACTGGTGATCTTCTTTCATGTTCTACTAACTCTTGGTCATCCTCCTTTTGGGACTTCGGTGATACCTTTTCTATTGCGCTAGACACATCGAAGGCCTTCGATAGAGTCTGGCACAAATTTCTAATTTCTAAACTACCCTCCTTCGGTTTCTAGCTGTTTCTCCATCTGTGCCTTTGTCTCTAATTTCCTTTCCGGCCGTTCCATAGCTACGGTTGTGGACGGCCATCGTTCACTTCCTCATCTTATCAACTCCGGTGTTCCTCAGTGTTCTGTCCTATCTCGAATTTTCTTTCTAATTTTCATAATTGATCTCAACTGTACTGTACCTCCAGTCCTGTCCATTCATATGCAAACGACTCTACCATACACTATTCAATTAGTTTCCCAGAAATCCCCAGCAAGCAATCCCTCAACAACAAACGTAATGAGGCCATACAACACTTATCTTCTGATATAACTACCATTTCCGATTGGGCCAGAGAAAACCTGGTTGCCTTTAATGCTTCCAAAACCCAATTTCTCCATCTATCTACCCTTCCTGAACTCCCAGAGGACTATCCCTTATACTTTAACAATACAAAAATCAACCCTTCATCTTCTCTCAGTGTTCTCGGTGTCTCTTTTTCTTCTGCTCTCTCTTGGAAGGACCATATTACCAGTCTTGCTAAGGCAGCCTCTCAGAAGCTGGGTGTACTCAACTGCCTAAAGTTTGTTTTTACCCCTTCACAGCTGCTTGCTCAGTACTTTTAGACAAAGTAGAAAGATAAGCGTTTCGTATCATTAATTCCCGTCCACTCATTGACTCTCTGTAATCTATCTCTCTTCACCGCAATGTTGCATCTCTCTCGCTATTCTACTACAATAATCAGTGTTCCTCAGAGCTTTCTCAGTGTATACCACCTCCTCTAGGTAGGGTACATTGTACCCGTCTTGCAACACAACACCACCCCTACTCTGTGCAACTCTCCAACTCAAGCGTAAAACTTACTCCCAATCTTTCTTCTATTCAACAGCTGAACTCTGGAACTCTCTTCCTGAATCCATCTTTCCCTCATCCTATGACTTAAATTGCTTCAAACTCTGTGTGTCCAGACATTTTGGCTCGAACATTCCTTGATTTGGGCCCTGTCACTCTTTCAACTCTAAGGGAGGCACTCGTCACAGGCAGTTTTGCCATTTTTCTCCCTCATCCACAAAGAAGAAAAAACTAAATCAAATTACCACACCTGCCCTTCTTCCCCCAAAACCAGCCTGTACTGACCAACACCAAAAAAAGGGTAGAGGCTAGGATGTGGAAATTAATCGGCAGCTAACCTCCAGCACTTTCTCAGGTTGGAAAGAGAATGCTTACCCAGGTTTTCCATTGTTCTACACTTACCCAGGTGGATCAGCCAGTGTTGGTTACCCAAAGCACTAACGCAGTAACGCTTACCCAGGTTATTGCAACTTTATTATCCCCTAGGCACACAACACCTTCACCAAGCCAGACACCAGAGAACCAGGCGCTACGACTACCAACCCTTACGAGACCCGAGAAGCAGTGAAAAGGAAGGAGGCGAGAGGACCAGGGCCTACCCGAAACACCTGAGATAGCGGAGCATTGTACCTTAAGCTAGTAATGCTGTTTCTATCTCTAAGATCCCTACTAAAGAATAAACTTCAACAATACACCAAACTGTCTCCTTGCCTATAACGAAATGAATATATATGGGTGCTAGAGTGCTGCAATACTGGCCTGGGTTCGAACCCTGGCAGGGGCATGACACACAATATTAATAGATATAATCACAAATATTAAAGATGTGTATTTATACCTTAACGTAAGATCTTATGTATAGCACCACTAAAGTGCTTATTAGCTGCCCTCCAGTGCTCCCCACTCTCCCTTCCATATCTATGTCATGCCCTTGTTTAGGTTCTACCTTGTTACTGATTTGTATACTGTATTGCATCCACTTCATTATCATTATTTTTAAGCATTTAGATAAGTCCCCTTCAACATACCTGTTTGCACTTCTTGTGTAACTTATAAATAAAACCTTATATAATGTGACCGTGCACTCTGTCCTAGCCTTAGTCCTCCAGATATATAAGATACACTGCACCCCTATAAAGTTACTAACTACAGACCAAACATAATGGCCTTTTAATTATTGTAAAGCGGTAGAAGAGTGAGAGATGTAACAATGCAGCTTGTAGAGAGAGATTGTAGGGAATTAGTAAGAGGAAGTGAGTTCATGAAACAATATGATTTTGCCTCTACCCTTTCGAGAATTATTACAGTATCACATGCGAAAAATACTCAATACATGGGTGCACTGCTCTGCTGCTGTGCAGAGCAAGAAGCTGTGCAGGGTTCAAAGACCCACAGAGATGGTTAAGCAGTCCTAATTTCTAGGAAGCTGTTTATAGCAAAGGTTGGTAATAGTTTTGATTTTTTTTAAGAATGGTCAGGAGAAAAAGAAACCAAGAATATTGAGAGAAGATGAAGGGTTGATTTGTGTATTGTTTAGGAGTAAGGGATATTCGTGTGGAAGATTGTGATTGTGATGCACAGATAAACAGAGAAATTGAGTTTTGGAAGCATTGAAAGTAACAAGATTTGCTACGCCCCAATCGGAAATGGTTGATAGATCAGAAGATAGGCGTGCTATGGCCTCATCACGTAAGTTTTGGTGTAATTGCATGGTGGGTAATTGTAGAATTTTAGTTGAATAGTGTAAGGTATAGTCATCAGCATATGAGTGGATAGGATAGAGGTATAGCTGAGAAGATCAATGATGAATAATAGAAAGAGAACTGAATACAGGATAGAACCCTGAGGAACACTGGCATTAATAGGTTGAGGAAGTGAGTGATAGCCGTCCACAACCGTAACTATGGAATGGACAGAAAGGAAATTAGAGATAAAGGCACAGATGGAGGGAAAGAAATCAAAGGAGGGAAGTTTAGAAATTAGAGATTTGTACGAGACTCTATCAAAGGCTTTTTTATATGTCTCACCGAAGTCCCGAAAAGATGATGATGAAGAGTTTGTAAGAAAAGAAAGAAGATCACCAGTAGAGCATCCCTTAACTTTATCACTGTGGCGGGCGTACTGGTATGTCTATCTATCTATCTATTGCCTGATGCCGTGATCCCCGAAGGGGTGGTTACGAACGAACCGCCCCCATGCACCTCTGTCCCCAGTCAGTCGGAGCCCCCCCTCCCAACCAGCACCACCTTCATCCATATACATCCTCACTCCATCCTTCCACCTCTCGTTCGGTCTACCTCTCCCTCTCTGTCCTTCCACCTCGCTCTCGTACACCCTCTTAGTCATTCTCTCGCTTTCCATACATTCCATATGGCCGAACCATCTCAAGTTGTTCCTTTTCACACTTTCCAGCACATCTACCTCCACACCACACCTCCTTCTTACTTCCTCATTCGTCTGTCTATCCCTCCATGTTACTCCGCACGCACTTCTTAAGTAACTAATTCTACCGCTCTCACTCTTGGTCTGAGTCTCTTCCCGAACGTCCATGCTTCGCTTCCATAAGTCAGTGTCGGGATTACCACACTGTCATGCAAGGACTTCTTCACTTCCATACTGACCACCCTATTTCTTGTTACTGCTTTTAACGTTCCTACAACCCTCTTCCCCTGTTGCACCCTCTCCCGCACTTCTTCATCCATAGTCCCATCTTTACTCAACACACTGCCCAGATACTTAAATGAGCTGACAATCTCCATAGCCTGACCGTTCAACTTCACCTCACACTCTGTGGCTTCACCCCTCTCGAAGACCATAACCTTGCTCTTCCCCGCATTTACCTTCAGATTCCGTTTTTTCGCACACTATTCCAAACACATTTACCAGACCCTGCAACTCCCATTCATTATCGCTCATCAGAACTGTATCATCAAACAGCAGTACAGGTAGCTGCCACTCATTTCCCTCCCTTATCAGCGATACACCAACATCCACTGCTCTTCCCTGGATCTCTTTCATGACTCCATCCATATATAAAGTAAACAACCACAGAGACATCACACACCCCTGTTTCAACTCAACAGTCAGGTCAAAGAACTCGCTCTGCTCAATCTCCACACATACTGCGGCCTTTGCACCCTCATAAATGCTCTTCACTGCTTTCAGCAACTTGCCATCTACTCCGTATATTCTAAGTACTTTCCACATACCTTCTCTATCCACTCTTTCATAGGCCTTCTCCAAGTCCATAAAGGCAACATACACCTTTTGTTGTTACTCCAGATATTTCTCCACAACACAATTCAGGGTAAAAATCTGATCTACACATCCTCTTCCACTCCTAAAACCGCCCTGCCCGTCACCTATCCATTTCTCCGTTCTCGCTATCACTCTCTCAATCACTACCCTACTGTACACCTTCCCTACTACGCTTAGAAAGACATATTCCTCGGTGGTTACCACACACTCCTCTTTCCCCTTATATAGGGAGACTATTATGCCTGTCTTCCAGTCATCAGGTGCACTCCCCTTCTCCCATGCTAGTTTGCACATTTTCCATACCCATTCGATCACTATCTCACCACCATACCTCAGCATTTCCCCACATACTCCATCTGTTCCTGGTGATTTCCCCAATTTCACTCTTTTGATGGCTTCCCACACTTCTGACCTCCTGGTATGGTACTGGTACTGGTACTGGTATGTACTAAGTAAAAATAGCCCAAACTGCAGGCAACGTACCCATATATTTTGGTAGTACCGGCGGGGTTGGTTGGACCAGCCCACTCCGCTTGTTGCCAGACACTATAATGGCCTTCTAAGCTTACCACCCATAGTACTATCAGTTTGCTCCATGCATTAGTTAAGGGAGGGTGTGTGTCCAAGCAAGAGCTCTTTTAACACCTTACGAGCGGCCTATGCGGTTTATTTATGTGTACCGCACAGCGGGGTGTTTTTAGCCAAAATAGGGCTGTTTACGTGATCATTTTCATGCCTAAATAAGACCCAGAACGTAAAACAAGTACCTATCCCTGAAAGGGCATAAACAGAGCTTTCGAATGACACCATAACGATCCTTGTATGATGGATAGTTTTCTTGCAATAACCGTGCAACGCGAGTGCAAAAAGCAGGTAATTCGGTACTTTCGGTACATAATTGAGTATGTAGCGAGTGAGAGAGGGAGGAGGGAGCTGAGATTTGTGTCAGTAGGTTCGCCGCGGTGGTCTGGAGCAGTCATACGCTCGCTAGTCTCCTGCCACCACTTGTCTCTCTCTCTCAGCCACATTACGTGCTGAAATTGCCACTCGAGTTATGTCGAGCGCCGCCACATAGTCCAGCTTTATTTAACTCGACTTATGTTGCTCGCCGCTAATTATGGGTTAAAAGTTTAAATACACTGAAAAGAGCGTTAATTCTTATGATATAAACCAGACACTAATTGTTGTTTGGCCATCTAAGCTTATCTGCCATGAGTGTGTAGTCCTTAACAGTCAACGAGCGGCTAGGTTAATAACTTCTACTACCTGCCAAGTGGGCATATTTACACTAAACGAGCTTCATTCCATGCTCTTTTTCATGCACAAAGAAGAGCCAGAGCATAATACAATTATGTATCCATGAAAGGTCGTTAATTGAGCTTTCCAATGACACCTGAACCATCCTTCTATGATCACGGGTTGTCTTGCAACGATCGTGCAACACAAAGGAAAAATCCCTAAAATACGGTAATTTCCTTACATATTTCCCTGTCCAGGTAGGCAGTGGGTGTGGATGTGTGTGGAGGTGGGGCCAGTGCTGGCGCGGGAGCCGTGCCGAACGGTCAGAGCCAACCTACGCTCCTCCCACCGCTCGGACTCTCTCTCAGAGCCAATTATGTGCTCAACATCGCAGACGACTTAAGGCGGTCCCCGCTCTTTAGGTCTGGGTTCTCTCGACCGCCTTAAGTCGGTCCCCGATAGACAAGGGTTAATGAGCTGGGAAACTGAGACGAGGTTTATTCAGTATAGATATAGAAATAGTTACAAATAAATATATCTTAAATCATAAGGAGTGCATAAAATAGTGAAAGCAAGTTTACTTAGATTTGTGAATACAAGCACTCTGAAATATTTAAATCAAGATAGAAGTGAGTCTTTGGCAATAGGCTTAATTATCTATTTCTATCTATCTATTTACTCAGGCCCAGTCCCAGTTTTTGTTTTAATTTTTTATTTCTTTTTTTCTTTTTTTCTTTTACTGAGGGTGGCCGAATTGAGCCAGAGCCCGAATAGGGACAACACAACACAAAAATTAAAACAATGAACACACAAAAACAAAAACACAAATTCACACACATCTAGGTCACCCAGGAGAAGACCCAGAGACCAGGGATCACCAAGGTTACTCCAGCACTCCCCCGGCCCCCAACCTCCCGGAGAATTTCGGTCTCAGCAGGCAGACATGCAGCAAAGCCTACTACCACAAGCCCGCCCACCACACTTCCAGGCGCACCCTTCATATATACCGGCTCCCCTGGCAAGGCGCCTGATGGATTATTCTCTAGTCCAACTGGCGCCCGACCCCTTCTCCCAAATGACCGCGTTTTCACTCATCTATTCACAAGCATTCTCCATTCATTCCTGTTTATTACCACTTTCTCCATCTCAATGGGGGTTTTCCTACCCCTCTATCTCACAACATACAACAACATACAACATACAAGTTTAATCCGGGAACGGCGAGAACACTCTTAAGAGGTTTTGGTGGGCAAAGGCGAGAACACTCTTAAGAGGTAAGGCCTAAAAAAAAAAAATTCAAAAGGCCCCAGTAGCATTTAAAAAAAATATATATGTTTAAGTGAAATAATTCCCCTCCAATACTTCTATTACTCCTCCACACGTGTCAAAATTCCCTCTCCCCCCCCCCCCCCCTTTTTTTCATTTATCACCTATTTTTCCTCTTATTCCCTTGTTTATTGGTTTATTTACTGTGCCAACATCTCCTATCCGGTTCTAAGGCATGGTCGTATGCCTAGCGAGTGTGTTGTGTAAGAGAGAGTGCGAGAGAGAGACTCAGTCAGGCTTCAGGTCTCGAGAGGGGAGGGTGTACGTCGCACCTGCCTCACATTTCATGAATGACCGGTCAGCAATAATTCGCGATTTTGACCATCTATACACTATTCCCACTTGTTTTATTGCTGTTACATGTTAACATCTTCATATTAAACGTAAAATAGGCGCATATGAATAAGTAATAACGATATATATCGTAAAATGACGATTTTAGGCGGGAATGAGGCCTAATATTGTCGCCTGGCGGTAGAGTGTTCATTGCACACAGCTCGCTTTTAAGGGGTTAAAGACCGTTTAGTCCACAGAGAATGTGGTTACAGTCTCACGTCTTAAATGGCGGCTTTCCAGGCGGCCTTGTCATCTGTTGTCATCTGATTCACATATTCTCTTTGTAAGCCTTACATCTTCCATTCATTCAACATGACCATACCATCTCAGCACCCTTCTGTCCACTCTGACAGACAAAATTAATGTTCCTGTTGCCCCACTCTCCTACGTATCTCTTCATTCATCAATCTGTCTCTATGAGTCACTCCACACTTACTCCTCAAGCAGCTCATCTCCATCACATCCAGCTTTCTTCTCTCCTTTGCCTTCAGAGTCCATGTTTCAGCCCCATACATCACTGTTGGTACAACAATCCCTTGATACATTGCACTTTTTAACTTTCGTTCCAAGATTTCTCACCTTTCACATACTTCCCATTGCTCCGAAAACTTCCCTTCCTTCACATACTCTCTGTTTTACCTCCTTTTCCATACCTCCATTGCTGCTTATCGTTCCTCCTAGATATTTAACCCATTGGCTGCGGCTATGTTTGGGCTATTTAAGGCATATTCAGGCACTCCTGAATGATAAATCAAGCATCTGCATTAAATGAAGTGTATTCTGCCGAAAACTAGGTGAAAATTGCTTCAAAATGAGACCAGAACGGGCCCCGTACGTGGTCTGGTTCACCCGCAGTGGTGCCAGTGAAACGTGGGAAACCCGCTATTTGGTAGCACTCGCTCGCTTGGCTACACTGTTCTGAGACACAGAGAGAGACCCGCGCGAGATACAGTCAACCTCAGTGAGCCGCTCGCTGCTCTGAGGGTCGGAGGTGGGCCCCTCACGCTCCCGCCCACTGACACTCGATTTTTACGGTTTTTACAGGCTTTTAAAGCCTGGAAATTGCTGTAACTTGCCAGGACGTTCCAGAATGTCACCCGCAATGAAAGAGTTAAAACCCTCTACTTGTTCCAATATTTCCCCATCAAGCCTCACATCTAGATTCACCCTATGATGACCCCTATTACACACCATCACTTTACATTTATTGATGTTCACCTTCAGCTTCCTCCTTCCACAAACCACACCAAACTCTTTGACTACCTGCTGCAGTTTATCTTCAAAATCCGCCACCAACGCTGTGTCATCAGTGAACAGCAACTGATTCAACTCCCAATCTCTATCATTCTTTCCTACTAAACCCAATTCTCTACCCATAGTTCTAATGTTCACCTCCCTCACCACTCCATCCATAAACATATTAAACAGCCACGGTGGCATTACACAACCCTGACGCAGACATACATCCACCTCAAACCGTTCACTCAACTCATTTCCTACTCTAACACACACTCTGCTCTCTTCATACAAACTCTTAACTGCTTTTAACAAATTTCCTCCAATTTCATAAATCCTTAGCACCTTCCACATTGCTTCTCAATCCACATGATCATACGCTTTTTCCAAATCCATAAAAGCCCAATATATCTCCTTATGCTTCTCTAAATACTTCTCGCATAGCTATCTTACTGCAAAAATCTGATCCACACACCCTCATCCCCTCCTAAAACCGCACTGCTCTTCTCCTATTGCAACTTCCGTACCCTTTATTATCCTCTCTATCAAAATCCTGCCATACAGCTTTCCATCCACTGATAATAAACTAATACCTCTATGACTTGAACACTCCTGCCGATCTCCCTTCTCCTTGTACAATGGCACAATACATGCATTCCTCCAGTTTATTGGTACCATTGACTCAACAAAGCACCCATTGAATAGTCTCACCAGCCAATCTATTATCACATCTCCTCCCTTCTTAATACACTCCACAGCAATACCATCAAAGACCTTCTGTTTTTCCCACTCTCATTTGTCTGACTGCTTCAAACACCACCATTTTTCTCAATCCTTTCATTCATTCCCTGCCACTTGGGTGGCCTGGGTAACCTATCTCCATCAACCACTGCTTTAATCACTACTTACCTTCCATCTCTTACATTTTGCAAAGATTCTAAATACTCAGAATATCTTTTCCTCACTTGAACTCCTTCCACTAGTAATTCTCCATTTGCATCTTTCACCGACTCTCTCTTTTGTCCTCCTTTCCTTACTCTATTTACCTCTTTCCAGAACATCTTCTTACGTTCCTCAAAATTCTCACTCAGCCTTTGACCCCACCTTTCGTTTGCATCATTTTTCGCTTCACTAACTTTCCGTTTTGCTTCTCTCCTTTTCTCCTTGTACCTCTCCCATACCTCAACACTACCATCCTCTAAAACCCTCTCAAAACACTGTCTCTTCTCCTCAACTGCCTTTCTCACTGTATTATTCCACCACTCGCTTCCCTTCCTGATACCTCTGCCTCCTACTTGCCTTTAACTGCACACTACCTTTGCACTTGCTTTCACTCCTTCCTTAAAATGTTGCCATTCAACCTCTACTTCTCTCTCTTACATCTCTCTCACTTCCATTCACTTTTCATTTAGTCTTTCCTTGTACTCCCTCTCTGTTGTACTCTTCTCTAACTCACTAACTTTTAGTACCTCTCTTACTTCACGCTCACCTTATGTATGTTGTTTGGGTGTAGATCAGGTCGCGTATGGATATATATCTAAATAATATATGTTGAGCAGATAGGCAAAGAAAGAAAAAGTCAAAGCTATTTCAGAGATTATCAACAGAGACTTTATATAACTTTTAATATCAGTGAATCTTTATAATACTTTAGGACAGCGTGTATTACAGTCATGGGCATGATTATGATTATTAATAAAAAAAATCATAATCAAAGGCTGTGATTACATAATCATAATCAAATCATAATCAAAAGTTAAGCAACAGGTATAACCATAATCAAATCATAATCAAAAGTTAAGCAACAGGTATAATCATAATCAAATCATAATCAAAAGTTAAGCAACAGGTATAATCATAATCAAATCATAATCAAAAGTTAAGCAACAGGTATAATCATAATCAAATCATAATCAAAAGTTAAGCAACAGGTATAATCATAATCAAATCATAATCAAAAGCTAAGCAACAGGTATAATCATAATCAAATCATAATCAAATATGAAGCTGCAGCTTTAATCATAATCAAATCATAATCATATTTTTCTTCATCATAATCAATGATTAAAATGTGATTATTGTGATTATTTAATTGTATTTTCCATGTAGCAATTCTATTTCTCCTAAATAAATTAGCCAATTTCATATATATATGTTCCAGGTCCAAGCATGTTTGCAAAGCATGACACTAACTAACATGTTTGTACATGTTTGTCTCCCTTAATATATATGTCAAATAGGCCTACATGTTTTTTTATAACAATAGTTTGTAAGTGATTTAAATACAGTGTAGTTATTTATATTACTCAAATATAAAGAAGCAAAATGCACCAATTAGATGTGGTTTATAACAATAGTTTGTAAGTGATTTAAATACATTGTAGTTATTTATATTACTCAAATATAAAGAAGCAAAATGCACCAATTAGATGTGGTTTCCTTTAAGCTAGTGTCAATTGCAATAAAAAAACACTGTTGACTAATGTACAGTATTACTGAACAAAAACATTACCTTAATAATAATCATTACTGTGTACAAATAATCACAATAAAATGTGATTATAATCATAATCTAATCATAATCAAGCAATAATAGAAAAAATCTAATCATAATCAAAAATACGTAAAGCGAAATAATCATAATCAAATCATAATCATAAAAAGGAAAAAACAAGTAATCATAATCAAAAATTATTCCGGATGATAATCAAAATCAAATCATTATCATGTTTTATAATCATGCCCATGTCTGGCGTGTAATGCTATGGGGAGGCTTCTTTAATATCAAAATAGGGACTCTGACAGAACAATTTTACTCAAAGTACTAAAAGTCGTGTTAATTAATATTTTTCCCAGGTGTATCAGGGATTTCAGGATCACATCTCTTCTTCTGCTGGGCTAGTGACCTCTGCTTGTTATACTTCTGCTTCTTCTTGTATTTCGTCATCCTCTTTTTCTTCTTCTTCTTAGGTTTGGTGAGAGAGAAAGGGTTGCTGATCTCTCCAAGTACCTCACAGGGGTCACTGAATGAGGTTGTGGCCACACAAGGGTTGCAGAGGGTGGTCACGGGGTTGGGCATAGAACAAGGGTTGCCGAATTCTCTTTGAGAGCAAGAATTGCTGAACGCTCAGTGTGCCTCAAAGAGGTTGCGGCCTGCCAAGGGTTGCTGAGGTTGGTCGCTAGGTATACCTCCCAAGGGTTGCTGAGGGTGGCTGATTTTAGGAGAAGGGGTGAGCCTGCCAAACCATTTTTCCTCTCGCTCCTTGGTAATTTTCTTTTTCTTTTTGCTTTCAGCATCCTTAAGAGGAGAAAGGGCCTTGGTAGTGGGGTTAGGGTGACACCTATGCCCTTATCATCCTGGCTCTGTGTTCTCCTGTCTTTTCCTCCCCCCTGTGGCAGGTGAGGTGGAAGGTACTCTGCCAGCTGCACACAGAGTATATCTGGTAGGCAGCGCTTTGTCGTCATGGGCTCTGTGGTTGGTTGTACAGACAGCGGAAAATGTCCTGTCGCATCTCCTGCCTCACCGTGACCCACGATATTCATAGACTCTAGAATGTTAGGTGTACAAAATGTGCATATTTCTACCACCAGATGGCTCACTGTGAGGTGTGTGGTTGTGAGGGTAGGGGGTGGTTGGGGAGAGGAGGGGTTAAAACTTTGGGGGGATATAGGGGGACTGAGGAAGGAGTGGAATCTTGTGTAGTTTGATCTTTAATTATCAGATTAGGGTTGTTTGGTGATTTGCAATGGCATATGGAGACTCAGTTATTGACAATAATTTAGTATCTCTATTTCATTACGACGAAGCTTTACTTCATATGAAATGAACTACAAGGACATTGTTTTCAGCTTAGGAAGGATCTGATTTAAGTAAAATGGGTTCAATCAATCTATTTAGCCTATTCAAGCCTAATATCCTAATCTCTTCTAAACATGTACTTTCTACCCTCTCTGGGCTTAATACTAATAAGGCGTACGGTCCGGACGGTGTTCCTCCTGTTGTTCTCAAAAACTGTGCTTCCGTGCTGACTCCCTGTCTAGGCAAACTCTTCCGTCTCTGTCTATCCTCTAACGTCTTCCCTTCATGCTGGAAGTTTGCTCACATTCAACCTGTCCCAAAGAAGGGTGACCACTCTCAACCCTCCAACTATCGTCCAATTGCTCTCATCTCTTGTCTTTCTAAAGTTTTTTAAACTATTCTTGCTTCCAAATTTCTTAAGCATTTCTCTTCTCATAATCTGCTCTCAGATCACCAGTATGGCTTCCTTAACCCGTAAACGGCGGCAAAACTCATAAGAGGTTTTACTGGGTGACGGCGGCAAAGCTCTTATGAGGGAGGCCTAAAAAAAACATTTAAACGGCCCCAGTAGCACTAAATAATTTTTTTTTTTTTTTCCCTATACCTCATATCACTCCTCCACATCCCCTCCTTCCCCCTTTTCCCCTCGCCCTTCAATTATCACCTATTTTCCCTGTTATTCCCTAATTCGTTGGTATATTTTTGTGCTAACATTAGCAAAATGTGTGGAGGATGTGCTTACGTGCCTAGCGAGTGTGTTATACTACCGAGTGTGTGAATGAATAGGCTCAGTGTGGCTTGAGGTATCGTGGAGGGAGGAGTTGCCTCAATTTTCTCCATAATTCATGAATGGGCTGGTCCATCTATATTCGCGATTTTGACCAGAAAAATAATATTTTCACTTGTTTTATTGTTGTTCCAGGTTACTATCTTCATAGTGAAGGTAAAATAGGCTCATATGAATAAGTAATAACGATATTTATCGTAAAATGACGATTATAGGCCTGAATGGAGCCTATATGCTCACCCATGGGGACCGGGTTCAATCCCCCCCCCCCCCTCGTCGTTTATACGTTAAGGGTCGCTCTACTGGTGATCTTCTTTCATATCTTACTATCTCTTGGTCATCCTCCTTTCGGGACTTCGGTGAGACTTTTTCTATTGCACTAGACATATCGAAAGCCTTCGATAGAGTCTGGCACAAATCTTTAATTTCTAAACTACCCTCCTTCGGTTTCTATCCCTCCATCTGTGCCTTTGTCTCTAATTTCCTTTCCGGCCGTTCCATAGCCGCGGTGTGGACGGCCATCGTTCACTTCCTCACCCTATAAACTCCGGTGTTCCTCAGGGCTCTGTCCTATCTCCTATTCTCTTTCTAATTATTATAAATGATCTCCTCAACTGTACCTCAATTCCCATCCATTCATACCCAGACGACTCAACCTTACACTACTCCCTTAGTTTTTCAGAACGCCCCAGCCAGCAATCCCTCAACGACAAACGTAATGAAGCCATAGAACTCTTAAATTCTGATCTAAATACTATCTCCAATTGGGGCAGAGAAAACCTTGTTACCTTTAATGCTTCCAAAACCCAATTTCTCCATCTATCTACCCGTAAGGAACTTCCAGCGGACTATCCCTTATTCTTCAACAATACAAAAATCAATCCTTCATCTTCTCTCAATATTCTTGGTGTCTCTTTTTCTTCTGCTCTCAGTTGGAAGGACCATATTACCAGTCTTGCTAAGGCAGCTTCCCAGAAGCTGGGTGTGCTCAACCGCCTTAGGGGGTTCTTTTCCCATGCACAGCTTCTTGCTCTGTACAGGGGCATAGTGCGTCCTTGTATTGAGTATTGTTCACATGTGTGGGGAGGTTCCTCTCACACCGCTCTCCTAGACCAAGTTGAAAGGAAGGCCTTTCGTATCATTAACTCCCGTCCACTCACCAACTCTCTGCAATCTCTCTCTCTCTCCGCCGCAATGTTGCATCTCTCTCGCTATTCTATTGCTACTATAATAATCAGTATTCCTCAGAGCTTTCCCAGTGTATACCACCTCCTTTACGTAGGGCACGTGGTACTCGTCTTGCAACTCAATCCCACCCCTACTCTGTGCAACTCTCCAACCCGAGAGTGGAACGTTACTCTCAAACTTTCTTCTACTCAACAGCTGAGATCTGGAACTCTCTCCCAGAATCAGTCTTTCCCTCTTCCTATGACTTAAATTGCTTCAAACCCCGTGTGTCCAGGCATTTTGGCTCGAACGTCCCTTGATTTTGGCCCTGTCACTCTTTCAACTATGGGGGAGACACTCGCTATAGGCAGTTCTGCCTTTTGCCTCCCTCAATCACATAGAAAAAAAAAATCGTTCTTTAAGGTTCGCTGATCCAGAAGTAGGCACAGATTCTGTCAGTGAGATTCCCAGTCCCAACTTCCAGGGGCTGATCCTCCCTACCCCATTTGGAAAGAAGTGCTGGCTACTGACTACTGACTGACTGACATATCGTTCTTTAATTAAGTAGAATAAAATAGTCTGATATTAACATGAATGAAGTAAAAAACATGCTCTATGATATAAAGAAAGGGCTAACAACATATTGATAGGCGACTTCTTTTTAATTTTACTCTAGTTATATTTAGACGATTTTGAGCAGTTTAAGAAAGATCTGTGCTAGTAAAAAGGCTTAAGTGAGATAGTTCAAAGCCTGTTATGTTAATTGCTGGAGGCTCTTTTTAAACTCGGTAAAATCGTCTAATAGTAGCCAGAATAAAGTTACAAGGACAGCGCTGGTACAGAAGGAGTAAATAATCATTATGTCCCAGGTAACAGGCTTCGAACTATCTCCCTTAACCCTTTTTACTACGACAGATCCTTCTTAACTGCACAAAATCGTCTAAATACAGTATATATAGTTAGAACATAATTAAGAAGACGTCGCCGATACAGAAGAGGTAAACTGTCATATAAGACAATCTTGTAGCAGTCTCTACGTTTCCAACGTAGGGCTAAAGATCTCAGCCGCTACCACAGCGGGCCAATTTATCGGTACTAACGCGAAGTACTAATAACCTCTAGAGTTGCACCTCAATTCACTACTAGGCATGTTGTACACACCCCGAGACGACTAAAGAAGGAAAAGAAATTAGGATAGCGAAGGAGAGAAAAATTAATTATAGTTACCCATTTAATCTAGCTGCTCTCCTCTTAGCCATGCTCCATTTTCTATGAGCCTGCACCAGTACATATAGCAGTATCAGTCTCTTCGCGCACACCGTCGATGACACACGCCTTTTTCTGTGATCCGCGAGTGCCTGTTTTTGCCTGCCCCTTCGCTTCAACTAAGTGAGTGTGAGCCTTTTCAGGCTGTTGAGGTTTTAGAAGGACGTTTCAGTGATGTAGGCAGCACTTTTTCGTATTTATAGCATGTTTTTGGTGTGAGCTTAGTGTTGGAGACGTGTTGAATTATATTGTTTACTTCGGGGGTGGTTGGTCCTCAGCGCCGCGTAGCGGTCGTTGAGTGCGCTATTCTACCCTCGCTTTTCGGGTAAATGTTCACTTTAATAACCCTTAACGTAACTTGGGGGGGATGTATGCTTCCCGCGTGATGCAGTGTGTTTCTTTTCCCCTTTTTCGTGTTTTTTGTTGTATTTGTTTTTCGTATGACTATGTGTCGAAGTTTTACAAGACTTTAGCATGAAGTTTCTCCGGATTCTGCTTTTGTAAGATCATAGGGCATAGTTACAGCCTTTATTCTCTTTCAAACATGCTGCTTTGGTCTCAACTGACCTATAAGCCATTCTGACTTGTTTTTCAACATGTCCATAGTTGGTGGTCTTGAATTCGTCGCCTGGTTCACACTTTTGTCAGTTCCTTTTCGTTTCCCTGGGCCTACTTGACTCGAGGATATGTGGTTCTGGTAACAATGTCGCTCGCTCGCTTGCCCAAACTTTTATTTTATTTTTCCTTTAATGTAATTATGGGGTTTTTCGGGCTTTGTTACTAGGTTCTTTCACTCAGGGATTGACGCTGCCGCAGACTGCAGTCGGAATGGTCCATACAGGTCCTTTCCTTCTATTTTCCTCTTGTCTCAACTGACTTGATGGTTTGGGTCTTATCACTCTTGTTAAAATTCTCACTTTTCTTACATTCACACTGTTTCTGTTCTTCCCCTGCCTGTGTTTACTTGATCATAGGGGGGGGGGGGGGGATTGTCAGGAAATTGTGTAAGGGAGGATAAGCTTGGACAATCTGACTCGGCATTCGTGTTTACACACGTTTTTTCGCCACACAGGCGAGGGTCTTCAGGTGTCCTCAGCTCCTTCATCTTTTCTAGATTTCCGTTCTACAAGCGAATTTGTACTTTTGATGTACCCTGTGCCATGTCAAGGAATCGGCCACATAGCCTTTTGCTCTGGTTATTATTTTTGTTGGCACTCTGTTATACCCTGTATTAATGTACCTGGACAGGGCTACTTGGACATGGCTACTTGGCTGTTTCCTCTCCCTTATGTTCTCCTTCTGTACCTAGTTTCCACCCTACAGGTGGCCTCCTAGTATACTAGGTGGACCCAAGAGCCTCCTGAGAAGTCCTAGGACAATGCCCAATGTGGTAATTATTCTGTGTGTATTGGATTCCCTCCCCTCCCCTATTTATACCAATAGGGTACTATTGGGTTGCTCACACTTTACTTTTTTCCTTCCAGCTGGTGCCCGCTCTACTGCCGGCCATACCTACCCCGTCGCCAATGCACCCCTTCCTACCTCCGCTCTCCCAGAGGGTTCTCAGGTATTTTGAATGGGGGTCTCTTTTCCCCAAAAGAATTGGACCTGTTCACCAGGGTTGGGTCTTGCCAAAGGGGCTTGTCCCAGCACTGTAGTTTAAGGTCTACTGTGTGGGTATTTTTTACTTGACTTTCCTTGTTATCTTTGCTACTTGGCGTCTTCCTGGATATTGTCTTACTTGGGTTTCAAATGCTATGTTGGCAATACTGCCTCATACTTTTACCCTGTCTCACCTGTCTCCGCTGGTGTGTAACGCTCCCCCCATTTTTCAGTGCCGTAATGCCGGCTCCTCCCCGCTTCCGCCGACATGCAATCTTTCGGCCATGCTGGGCCATCGGCGGTGCTGCCTCCACACGGCCTGCTACGGCAAGGATATCTACGACCCCCGCCGATGTGGAGTTTGTCTCTCCGCCCTTCAACTCCTGGAATCGCACCCTGCACCGGAGGAAGGACGACGGGCCAAGAGATCTCTCCGTCAATCATGGGATATCATCTCCCATTACGTGCAAGTGGTCCTGCACAGGGCTCATTCCTTCTGTGATAATGACGATCGGGTTTTGTTGAGGATACGGCCTTCATCCCCTTGCCAGCGGGAGAGCTCCCCAGAGAAGTTGCAAGGTCCCACGACCTTCAGGGCGATTCATCGTCCTGTCCTACTGCTGTCCTATGCCTCTCTACCTCCCTAAGAGAGCTCTCCCTGCCCAGGGTGGGGTTCTTGTTCCACCCCACTTATCAGATGGTGGGTTGGGGCCGGCGCGGTCGTGCCTCTTCTGCCTCCCAACCTTCCAAGGGTATGGGCCTCTTCCCTTTGGTGGCTCCTGCTCCGGTGGTCCCTGCGACACTGCCCTCCACTTCCCCCACCCTCAGGGACCTCTGACGCCTTGTCTCTGCCCTGTGTCCAGCCCTCTCCTCACCATTCCCCGTTCTGTCTCACTGATGTCCTCGAGGTGGATCTGGGGGGGGGGGGAATGGTCGCGTCATGGGAGACCTGTGTCGGCACACATTCCCTTGACAACTTGACTGGACATTCGTGTTTACACGCGTTTTTTCGTCACACAGGCGAGGGTCTCCTGGTGTCCTCTGGCTCTTCATCTCTTTCTAGAATTCCGCTCTACAAGCGAATTTTCTACTTTTTGATGTACCCTGTGCCCTGTATCTGTGTCTGGGAATCGGCCACATTGCCCTTTTTCCTTGGTTATTGATGAAGTTGGTGCCCTGTCTAAGTTTGAATGTATGTACAGTCCTGGATATGGCTACTTGGCTGATTTTGTATCCTCTGTGTCTTCCTTCTGTGCCTCGTTTCCGTCCTCCAGGCGGCCTTCTAGTGTACTAGGTGGACTCAGGGACCTGTTGAAAAGTCCCAGGACTCTGCTCGCATGGCAATTGTCCTGTGTGTCTTGGATTTCCCCTCCTATTTGTACCAATAAGGTGTCGGGTAGCTCACATTTGACTTGACTTTTTACTGACAGGGAGGTTAGGCCT
This sequence comes from Paralithodes platypus, assembly GCA_032716605.1. Lineage (NCBI taxonomy): Eukaryota > Metazoa > Arthropoda > Malacostraca > Decapoda > Lithodidae > Paralithodes > Paralithodes platypus. The sequence goes on along the minus strand of CM064499.1, from coordinate 6,183,813 downwards.
TCACTCCACGTTGTGTTTACACACGTTTTCCGCCAAACAGGCGGGGTGTCCTCTGCCTTTTCCTCTATCTATAGAAATCCGCTCCACAGGTGGATTTTCTACTCTTGGATGTACCCTGTGACCTGTATCTGTAACCAGGAATATAGCTTTTTCCTCTGGTTATTTATGCCCTTTGCATTCATCTGCACCCAAGGAATGGCTGCTTGGCTGGGTTTCCCCCCTTGATTATGTCCTCTGTTTCCTTCTGTGCCTCGAATCTGCTCCACAGGCAGCCTCTTGTTCCTAGATCGACACAGAGACCCACTGAAAGGTCCCAGGCCTCCGCTCACATTGCGTTGGTCCTGTGTGTATTGAATTCCCCCTTTCTTTATTGAAATTTTACCGACCATCCCCACCGTGGCCTCCACTTTTGTGTCTGGCCTGCTGCTCCACTCCTCGGACTTCACTGGGATCTTAAGCCCTACGTTGAATTCGCTTTTCCTACCCAGTCCAGGACGTTCGCCACCCATTGCCGTCGACAGGTTCGGGTGATTTTTCTGCTCGTCAGCCCCTGCCGAAGTCCACAGCCACCTCCTCCTGACGGGCCCTTTAAGTCCGGGACTGTTCCTGGGGGTGGCTTGGCAGGAGGCTTTCTTGCTTGCACTGAGCGACACATGCTCCGCACAATGGGTGGTCGTGGCAAAACCCTCGTCGTCCTGCTCCAACCATGTGAGTGGAGGTCCGTCGCCGGCTAGGAGCCCCGGGCCAGGGGCTTGGTCTATGGGACGGGCCGACGGGGGCGTTGTGTATGCTCCTCCCGTGGCCGTTGGTACCCGGTTTGCCGTCCCGTCCTGTGGGTGGACTATGCTGGCAGGTTCAGGGACCCTCGTCCTATGCTCCCTTGCTCGGACAGGAGGGGGACAGGCCGGAGCGCGAGGCCCGCTCTCCGTTTTTGTCAGGACGGCCAGGAGGACGGGGGATCGCCGTGGTAGTTCCTTTTTCCATGACAGAGTTTACGGGAGGGTATGCTCCTCACAACGCGTAGCTCCTCCTGGCCAATACCCTCTCCCCTCACCCGGCCGTCTCATTGACTTGGTGGTGGGCCTGACACAAAGCGCCCGCACCGGCTTCTCCCGCCCCCACTTCCGGCACTAGCCACGCCGGACGGGGCACGACGGTGGTATAGAAGGGTCTGGTCTGAAGGTGGAGGTCTAAACCTCCTTTGGGCGCCCTCCCCGTCATCGATGCAGTGTCTCAGGAGGTGGCCCAGGTAATCCGGTCCATGTATGGGGGAGGTGCCGTTGCGATAATATCTTCTACACACATTGTGTACTGGACAAACTTGCTGTAGTCGTCCGTGTCGCGAGCCTGGGGTTCACAATCGCTATTTCCCAAGTCGGGCCTCCCACCTTCACACTGAGTGCCATGGGACCTACACAGTGCTCCTGTTCCCCGGAGTCGGGTGTACGCGTCAACACTTCGCGTGTCGTGTTCTGCCTGTTCTCGTTCACGAACGTGTTCTATGTTTTCCCTGCTGGAATCTTTACCTTGGGTGGCACTGACCGTGCATTTTGGCCAGCTCAGACTCGACCACCTTGTTCTACTGGTCCCCTAACACTTCCCTGTATCGCCCCCCCTTACTGGCTGTGGCCGGTACTGCGCTTGCTACATATGAGACTGTCACACTGGGTCGTTCGGGGCTCGCTTGCTGCAGCGGTGCCCTGGACTGCTCCCCCGGCGGCCATCTGGATAGACACAGATGCGTCGTGTGAGGTGGGGTGGGGCTCCCAATCTAACATTGGTCATCGACACCACGATAAGTGGTCAGGGTTCTTCGCTTACGCGAAGGCCATGGTCCTGTTGGTACCGTTCTTCTTCCTGCGGGATCACTGTCTTGCCCTAGCGGGCATGTCGGTGGCCTTTCAGTTGCTCATCTTATCCGCTGATGCCTTCGGCACGGACTGGAGTGGGTGACAGTCGGTGTCTACATTGCCTCCGCACATCGCACTCCTCATGTGCTACGTCCTCCATGGGCTGGGAGTGTACCGGCGCACGGTTTGGTTGATTGCGCCCATGTGGCCGGCCCATGCTTGGTACGCTCTGCTATACATACATGCACTGGTTTCCCGTCATTTTTCCATTACATGCATTGTAACGGCTCAGACGGGGTTGCTTTTCAGTAGTAGGACAATAAAGTCCCGCCACAGCACTACCCCACCAAGTCATCACTGTGGCTGATGTTGGTATAGTGCTAACCGTGCCTCAGCATGACTCAACAGAGTCCCCCTGCAGCACTTGCTCCTGCAGTATCTGTAACCATGCCAGCCTTAACAGTGTTCCAAAAAGACAGCACCTTCACAAGACTCTACTGTCGGTTAGACAATTGGCTTATGGAACAATAAAGTCCTGCCCCAACACTGCTCCAACATGCAAACACTGTTGCCGCCACAGGTGTGGTGCCAAACAGCTGAAACGATGGTATCCGAGTTCCGTTCCCCTCCCTCCCTGTCTCCGGCTTCCTCTTGGGCCAGATTGGAGACCTAGGGACCTCATTGGCATTCGTGTCGTAAATGTTTGTGTGGCAGGGTGGTTGCCACCTTTTGACCTCAGCTTGGCTGATATGTTTCATCGGCGCTGGCTGACGTCTCCGTGGAAGGCTTCAGTCTTCTTGGAATGGGTTCCATAACTGGCTCAATGACAATGAGCGCACAGCTCCCTCGGTTGCGTTCGTGTTCCGCTACCTTCATCACTGGTTTGGGACACGCGCCGACATGTACTACATCTTTCGAGACCGCCTGTCCGCTCTTGAGGTGCCCTTAGAAGCCTTGACGGGGCTGGTGCTCCCTCACAAGGGGCTGTCATATTTCTGACGGCCTGCTTTAGGCTCCGTCCACCCCCACGCTGGATACTGCATCGGTGGTTTCTGGCGCGGGCTCTAGGGTTCCTTGCCTCACCCGCCTACGCCACTAGCCCTATACCTATTCTACTGCTAGACGAAAAAATAAATCTTCTTGCTTTGTCAACAGGGGTGTGGGTATCGGGGTTCGCATCCATATCCAGGGCCCCTTCCCTCGGGTTCGTCACTTTGACCCCTTCTGTTCATTTTGTAGATTAGAATGGGCGGGCGGTGCATATTTTTCTGCCGTTCACAGTACCGGTTGTTGTTGTTGTTGTTGTTCCCCAAGCTGCCTGGCCGAACAGCCCCAAGGCCCCGAGCAATTCCAAGGCCATAACCGAGCGCCCCCACAGAACCCTCCCTGCCGACCACAATAAAGCCTGGGTGACCGAAGCCACTCCATGGCGGGGAGCTGAGGAGGGTGCGGAAACGCCCGGGAAACCAAAACCCCACCCAGGGCCCTGTGCCCCTCAGCAATTATGAAGAGAAAGTTGAGAGGCAAGGGAAAAATGTGACGCTTTGGCTTCCAATCTTGGTAGATTGGGAGGTAAATCCACGGAAGAGACGCCGTCACTTGAGATCTAGAAAATATATAAGTTAACGGAACAGTCAGAGTAAGCTATGGGTATGGCAGAGATTGCTCAGCTCTCACTCTGATAGACCAGCCCATCACCACATGACTAGAACCCAATCCTCTCAGCATCAGCTAGGAAAGGCCCTAGAAAGCCGCCTTTGGCGTGGGGGATAGCTCCCCTATTTCAACCCCTTTCGGGGTTGGGCACCCGCACAACACCCGCACAACAGTACCGGTTGTCAAATGTGGCCGCCCACAACATCAGCTATGCCTGATTCAAGCCCTGTATGCTTCTGTGCGCACCGCTGTGCCGGGACGGGCTTCGGTATGCATTCTGTGGGCCTACATTACCGTCATGTTCTTGGAGACGGTAACCCTCTTACAGAGGGCTCAGCTAATGTTATCTGCCCATATGCGGCGACCATCCGCTTTTACAATCTTGCTATCTCACTGACATAACCGACAAAGGGTTATGGTCCCCCCCGCAGTACATCTGTCTCTTCATACCTCTCCATGTCCACGGCCAGGCTGGGTATGCCTTGGGTTGCGTTAAATCAACGTGTCACCTGCTTCGTCATCCTTCCTGATTCTATTCATACTGTATTCGTCCCGTACTGTATTTTCTTCCTTTCCCTAACAGGAGGGGGGGGGAGGTATTTTCGTATGCTTGTACAAAGCCTTTCTTTCAATACATGTCTGTTCTGTCTGTTTAGTATTGAGAATGTAGCTCTTACGTTTTTTACATTATGACTACACTGTCTATGGGTTTTGCCTTGGTATGCTTATGCCTCAGACCCATGTCATGTAAATAACGAGTGTCATATGATGTCGTCAGCCGGCTATACCATGCCATTTTGTTTTTGTAGACACTTTACCCCTGACTTCACTTAAGGTTTTCGCTCCTACAGTTTTTACATTCTGACTCCACTGTCTCCAGGTTCTGTGTTGGTATGCTTATGCCTCCTACCCATGTCATGTAACTACAGAGTGTCCTATGATGACGTCTGCCAGCTATGCCGTGCCTTGTGTTTTTGTGAATACTTTCCACTTGGCTTTACTTTAAGATTTCGCTCTTACAGTTTTTACATTCTGACTCAACTGTCTCCGGGTTTTGTGTTGGTATACTTATGCCTCCTACCCATGTATGTAACTACAGAGTGTCATATGATGACATCCACCTTCTCCTTTGTCTCTTCATCCCTTACGGTATTTTCTTCCTTTCCCTAAACAAGGGAGGGGGGGGGGGAGTTCTTTTTTGTATGCTTATACAAGCACTTTCTCTTTCAATACATGTATGAACAGTACTGTCTGTTTAGTGTTAAGGATGTAACTCTTAAGGTTTTTACATTTGGACTACACTGTCTACGGGTTTTGTATTGGTATGCCTATGCCTCATACCCATGTCATGTAAATGAGGAGTGTCTTCCGATGTCATCCACCTGCTGTGCCGTGCCTTTTATTTTTGTACTACTTTACAATTGACTTCACCATTCCCATGTTGGTGTGCCATTCCAAGGTCGACATGACCTATTCCTTTACCTTCCTGTGCATTTTAGTCCCTAGACTGATACACTAGTAACTGTATTGACTTAATATGCACCATACTGTTATGCTCTTTTTACCCGATAAACTAAAATGTTTATTTGTGTCTTTTCTTGGTCCTCTACTTTTGCTAAGGCTTGGGTTTTTTGTGGTTTATTGGATGTCCGCCTCCAATGTGGGACTCAAGCCCGACGTTGGAAATGTAGAGACTGCTACTAAATTTGGAGGTTTGATAACCTCCCTTATAACCAAATAAGGAAAACCTTTTATTTGGTAGCAGTTTCGGAGTATCCAATGACAGAATATCCCGCCCTCATGCCGATCCCCTGCCCATCCAATCTAAACTGATTACTTGATACCTAGATACTGTTATATGTACTGGTGCATGCTCATAGAAAATGGAGCATGGCTAAGAGGAGAGCAGCTAGATTAAATGGGTAACTATAACTATTTTTTCTCTCCTTCGCTATCCTAATTTCTTTTCCTTCTTTAGTCGTCTCGGAGTGTGTTCAACGTGCCTAGTAGTGAATTGAGGTGCAACTCTAGAGATTATTAGTACTTCGCGTCAGTACCGATAAATCGGCCCGCTTTGATAGCGGCTGAGATCTTAAGCCCTATGTTGGATACTCCGAGACTGCTACCAAATAAGAGGTTTTCCTTATTTGGTTATAAGGGAGGTCGACAAACCTCCCAGTATCAGAGAGAGAGAGAGAGAGAGAGAGTTGTAATTCACGGTATTATGTGGATTTACTCAAATATTGTCATTAATTGATTGCAAATGTGTTGTTTTGATCATGTCGTTTTCCATGTGTTACTAATGTAACAGATTACCACATGTTAATAAAAATTTAGATCATTATGATAATATATTTAAAAAACTGATGAAATGTTTTTATTTACCTACAAACAAGATGTCCCCTCCTTCCCCCACCTTCCGACCACTAAGAGCTCTTACCCCTTATCTCCCCCATCACCCTCTACCTTCACAACCACACACCTCACAGTGCGCCACCTGTTGGCAGAAAGATGCACGTTTGTACACCTACAATTCTCGAGTCTATGAATATCCCGAGTGACGGTGAGGCAGGAGAGGCGACAGGACTTTTGCCGCTGACTGTACCTGTAGGTGAGAGAGAGACTGGGATGGCAGGGGGGGGGGGGGGGGTAGAGATAACTGTCTTGGAGGGGTCACTGTGGTATCCCTCTGGATCGCAGCTATTCTGTTGGTTGAGGTTGCAACTAGTGTTGTTGGGGCTGGTGTAGTTCTGCTGGGGACTTCATAGCTCTTTTCTTTCCTAATTCTCAGCATAGCAATTCTACATTGATTTGTGACATCTATATACCAGGTACAAATGTGAGGTTCATTTCATGTTACAGGCCATAACTCATACTGTCTTGTAAACACAGAACTTGATAAAATAACGAATTATTTTATTGAGTTATCGCAAGCGTAAAATACAACGATGTAAGATAGACAGAGAGTAATTATACGCTTGGTAATGGCTGTGAGTGAGGCCAGTAGGAAATTTCCCTCTATATTTTCAATCCACAAGGCTCAGAAATAATGAGTGAAGACTTGCATTGGGAGAATTTGAGCCAATCTTTTCATTGGAACTCATCTGAATTCAGTCAGGCTACGGATAAAGCACTGGGAAAATGGCCGCCTTGGCGTATTCTTACCTTTAGAGCTTGCAGCGCTGAAAGGGTTAAGGAAACAATGCAAACGATCTGAAAGTAGATTATGGGAAGACAAATGCTTAAGAAATTTTGAATTAAGAACAAATTTGAATACTTTAGAGATGCAAGATATAAGAGCAATTGCACGATAATTAGAGGGTTTGATAGCGGTCACCCTTCTTTGAGACAAGTGGAATGAGAGCAAACTTCCAGCAAGAAGGGAAGACGTTAGAGAAAGTCAAAGACGGAAGAGTTTGCCTAGGCAGGGAATCAGCACGGAAGAACAGTTTTTGAGTACAACCGGTGGAAAACCATCTGGTCCGTATTCTTTCTTATTATTAAGCCCAGAGAGAACAGTAATTACATCCCTAAAAAGCGATTGCATATTATACATAAATAAGATAGAGGGGGTGGAGAGGGAGGAATAGCACCAGAATCATCCAAGGTGGAGTTTTTAGCGAAAGTTTTACCGAAAAGTTAAGCTTTGTCGCCAGCCGTTCGGCTGGCTCAGTTGATAGCGTCTCTGCTTCCCATTTTGCAGTCTCGCGTTCAATTCCCGTTCAGATTGAAAAGTTTTTCTGGGATGTAGCCGGCGGTTACCATCTCCTCGTGAACAAGGGAGAAGGGTAATGATCTCTGGTTGATTAAAGAATGTCAAGCACTTGTGAATCCTCAAAGGAGGATATACGGGCACTATATAAGTAACCAGACGATGATGATGATGAGGGTGGAGCAGTCAGAGTGGAAAAGAGGTAAGATGAGGACGTAACATTTAGAGAGGTTTTTGGCCAGATGCCAAAAGGCTTGGGAAGGGCTCGAGTTGGAAATTTCAAAGCATTTGTTATTGATGAAAGAGTTTTTGGCGAGTCAAAGAACAGATTTGGCTTGATTCCGGGCAGAAACATATAGAGTACGAGATTCTTGAGTTTGAAGGCATCGATACCGTTTGAATGATTTCCTACTAATTATGAAACAAGCATGAGTACACCAATATGTTTTTGCATTAGACTGAGAGAAAGAAAATTGAATGTATGACCCCCCCCCCCCCCCCCGACTTGGACAAACATACCACCATACTTGACAAGGAAAACGACCCCAGACGACTTACCATTCTTGAAGTTCTGTACATACAAACACTATGACCCAGTATCAACGATCAGACTCAAGACCTACAGGTACTACCCTCAACTAGACGATATACCCCGACAGACATCTGCCCCCCGCCCCTTCCCACACCTACCACGCACCACGATAGTGCAAACGCCCGCCTCTCCTACGCCACCCTGCAAGGAAACATCGCATACACCTCGCCCAGCCAACCAACGACGAAATATAACCTAAGATTGACCTCACGATATCCATCCTGCTAGCGCGCCATAGCCATGCCCCCTCCCTATCCCTGTTTAGCAAAAAAAAAAAAAAATTCCCCCAGATCGCCCCCTTCTAACCACACTTCCTGATAATGTCTGCTATGACAGACGAAACGTCGAAGAACCACCCCCAGAATTTCGCCAACTTAATCCACCAACTCTCTGAACCACAATGGAAAACTGTAAAAAATATTGAAGGAATTAATAATATGATAATATAATAATGATAATGCTGCTTTATTTAACCTCGTTTCTGTTAAAGAAAATCCACTGCTTGGCTACAAGAATATATATATATATATATATATATATATATATATATATATATATATATATATATATATATATATATATATATAATATATATATATATATATATATATATATATATATATATATATATATATATATATATATATATATATATATATATTATATATATATATATATATATATATATATATAAATATATATATATATATATACATATATATATATATATATATATATATATATATATATATACCGGTATATATATACATATATTATTATATATATACTGTATAATTATATATATATATATATATATATATATATATATTGTCACATCCACCTGAACTTATATAACCTAGTTCAGTTGCTTGTGTGTGTGAATTAGCCCGTAACCTGTTGAGAGGCTCGCTGCCTTGCTATCTGTCTTTCTTTCTTCCTTGCCTCGTGGTGAGGGAAGGCCATGTACGCAGCCGGATCCCTTACCCTCTGCGCATGTGCGAGAATGTAAGCCCCCCTTGGCTCCGCCCCCTGCCCAACCGCGTTTAAATATAACCTTCAAACCGTCATTGCCAAGTCGCTCAGTAGCACAGTCGGTAGAGGTCCCGCCCCTGGATCTGATAATCCAGCTTTCGATCCCACTCCGATTTTGTGTATTTCATATTTTTAGTTTGTTATTTGTGTTATGTTATATTTTATTATATTATATTAGGGTTATGTTAGGTTAGGTTAGGTTAGGTTAAGCTAAGCTAAGTTAGGTTAGGTTAAGTTAAGTTAGGTTAATCTAATCAAATATAATATTTGTACATTTTGGACAGTGGGCGGGGCCAAGGCTTGGGATCCGGCTGCGTGCATAGCCTCCCTTGGTGAGCCCTTGTGTTGTCAGTGTGGCGTCTGCAGTTATGTTGTCATTGTTGCCATCAGTATAATTACCTCTTTTGTTTAGCCCTTGGGGGATTGTGTTACTTTATCATAAGTTGCACAGTGATGTCTGATGTTTATTTAATTACTCCTGTATTGTTAATGAGAGCACAGGCTGCCTAGTTTATTATATAGTCTGGTGGTGCCTGGCGTTCCTCTACCCTCCCTCGCGTAGGCCCTGGGAAATCTTGTGGCTGCAATAGGACCGTCACTCCAGTCCGATACCTCGTACTGACAACACCCACTGCTTCGTGTTGTTTAGGCTTGCTTCATTGTTTCCCTTAAATACCGCATAGATATCTTTTGTTCCTTATTAGATCGAAGCATGGCAAGGCTGAGTCATTTTAATAATTAAAGTTTTGTCCTAACATTGATAGTTTAGATATAATATTTAATTGCATTTTGTTAGATAGAAATACTGATTTTTTTTCTCTGGCATTCTAGATAATAAGGTTCACACCTTTTTCCTTCCAATTCTTTTCCTTTATTCTACTGCATTGTGAATTATCATATGTTTATATTTATTCACTGTAGGGTTGATATCTGCAGTGGTTTGGGAATTGGCCTGTCCTATCCAGTTTTTGTTAGGCCTTTGAGAATGGGTGTTGCTGGGTGAGTGGGCAGGCTTACAGTGCCAAGCAGGCTACTGCCTTTTTTCCTCCCACCACACTGCATCCTCTAGCGCGGGCTTTATTTAACCCTTTTAGGGGTGGCAGCCAGTTTCCGACCTACTGATATATTAACCCTTGTGTCTTATGTGTTAGGGCAGTTAGGCTACTGCAGTGGATTTTTCCCCCATGTTTTTGTTCTGTATTATTCTCAATTCCTAAGCGATTGGGCATGATATGGATTGTTCTGGGAGTCTAGCAGTATTATGTTTTGGCATCTTTGCGCAGTTTAGAATAATCTTAGAAGTACTCTTGAAATACTAAATGCACTATTAACCGGACTCGGGGACAGTAGATATTTTTGTGTCTCCTTGTATTACTGCTTTAATAGAGCAAAGAGGAAGATAACCCCTTTTCCTAGAGAACCTGCGCGTGTCTTGGTGTTTGAGTCAGATATTAAGAGCGTGTCTGTTGTAGGGGAGTGTAGTACAGTGGGCAGTATTGGGTGCAGGTCTACAGCATTGTTTGTCTTTTTGCTACAGCGTTTCATTTTGGACAGTGCTGTGGGCCGCTAGGCTATTTAAGTATCTGCATTCCGGCTCCCCTCGTAACAGTGGCGACCTCAGACCAGGATAGTGTGATAGTATAGAGTTCTTGGTGGTGTGAAGTAATTATATTTAGATTTTTATTTATTTTTATTGCAGTTGAAAGTCTACAGACTTAGTACTCTCATTTAGTAACCTGTGTCCACAACTATTGCTAAGATGTCGCAGGTTGATTACATTCCTGTTCATATTGTGGGGAAGGAGGACGTTTGGCAGTGTATTAGAACCTAACCTAGTCAGGAATAGGTTGCTAGCAGGAATAGTGATGAATTAAGACGTGTGTTGGAGGTGTATGGTTGGAGGTGCAGTGGTATGGCTAAGGGGGAGTTAGTTCAAGAGGTGTGTAAGTTAGTTATACAGCTTAATGGTCTTCAGGAAGCTAGTACTCGTGTTGTGGATGATGGCACCATCCAGCATGTGCCCCAGCGTCCTATCAGTCTGGCTAGCTACCATTATACTGGGGACCGGAGTGGAGCAACAACTCCAGAGCTAGGTGATACTGTATTTAGGCAGTCTCCTACTATTACCACAGCACCTGACCACGCCTCCACCGTCAGCATTTAACCCTATCAGTACGGCCCCTTCATTTTCACAGGGCTATGTTTATGCCCCTATGGCCAGTACATTTGTTTCAAGTTATGCTAGCAATCCCCAGTATCCTCCTTCTTCCCCCCGTGTGTCATGGGCCACACTCCAGCATTTCACTGCCACTCATACGGTGGGTGCCCAGGACAATATTCCCCCTTTCGCCAATTGCAGTTTCCTCCTATAACCCCGATAGGGTTGCGAAGGAGTCCAGAGGTTGGGCTTCAGTTAAAGAGAATGGAGTTGGAACAGAGAGAGAGAGAGAGAAGAGAGACAGAGACAAAGATAGAGAGATTGAGTTGAGGAGGATGGAGATAGGGAGAGAAGAGAAACAGAGAGATAGGGAGATAGAATTGGAGAAGACGAAGTTGGAAACTAGTGGGCAAAGACGACAGGGGAATAATGCTGGACATACATCTAAAGAGGAGGCAGAAGAGGTGCTGTTGTCTCGACGGCTGAAACTCGTGCCGGCCTTCGATGAACTCATGGTCACGGAGTTGTTCTTGCGTTTTTAGAATAAGGCCCACGAGTATCAGTGGCCGACGCAACGCTGGGCAGTGTTGGTGTTTAATGTCTTGAAAGGCAAGGCTCTTGATGCATACGATCGCCTAGAGGTGCAGGAGTTAGAATATGATGTACTTAAGGAGGCTGTGTTAAAAGCCTACGAGGTTCGTCCTGAAGCTTACAGACTAGCGTTCAGGGGGGCTCGGAAGCGGCAGGGGGACTCGCATGTGGAATGTGCCCGGTACCTGCGCGATACTCTAACTAAGTGGTTGCACTCAGAGTCAGCTGATACTTTTGAGGCGGCGTGTGAGGTTTGGCTGATGGAGCAGTTTTCCAGCATAGTTGAACGGGACAACGGGGCTAAATTAAAAGAAAAGCGGTTTAAATCAATAAGGGAAGCAGCAGTTTGGGCTGATGACTTTGCACTAGCCCGGCGTGGCAGTTGCATTGGGAGCATTGGTGACAGGAGAGACTGACCTGTGCACCAAGCAGCCACAGTATCAGCTCGCCCATCATCGCCCAAAGTTAACACAATTAAGACACAATATCATAACAAGGCTGACAACCAGTGAGCTTCTACGGAAGTGAGATGTTATTTTTGCAAGCAAGTGGGTCATATTAAACCTCAGTGTGCTAAATGGAAGGCTACCCAGGAACCCAAGGCTGTCCAGTTGGTGGCGACACTAGGGGAGGTGCCTGTGAAAGGCAAGCCAGGTATGGTGAGTCTGGGGGGCAGAGTAGGCCAGCGCGAAGCAGGGTTGTAAGCACTTTGCCGCCCCAGATGGTATCGCCACCTGAGCATAACCAGACTTCCCCTGATTGGTGTCGGCCATTCATACATGATGGATTAGTGCGGGTTGGCGAGCAGAGTGTTTAGGGATACTGGTGCGCAACAATCCATGAGTCGCAACCTGACAGGGGGACCTATTAGCACGGGAGAGTTTGTAATGTGCAGGGGAATCAACAGTGAACAATTCTGTGATTTATTCCCGGTGACCCTAGAGTGCCCACTTTTGACCGCCGAGAGTAAGGTGGCCATGGTGGATACTCTGCCAGTTGAGGGGGTGGATTTTTGCTCGGGACTGACTTAGCAGGGGATGTAGTTTTCCCACCTCCTATAGTCGTCGCTGAGGCTGTTTTTGAGACCCCTGGTGGTGGTTGTTTGCAAGAAGATAACATGGACTCTATCTACCCTGTTGGTGCAGTGACCCAGTCAGTGGCACAACAGGTGGATGATTTAGTGGATGCGGGGGCCGACAGATATGAGTGCGGGCCATCTCATGATGCACTACTAGATGACACTGGCTCGGAGACAGCTGTGGGCTTGGCTGACCCCAGTGAGGCTACCGAGACTAGTAGAGGTGACCTAGTGCCGGACGAGGAGTCTGACATAGTGACACCGACTCAACTTTCTGATATTTTTGAGAGGTCAGAGGTAACTGCCTTGATGGAGATACCTAGAGACAAATTGAGCAAGTTGCAGCAAGAGGACCCGAGTATGGGCCTCCTGTTTAAGAAGGTTGGCACGACTGGTGGGAAGAACGGTCCAGGGAAATTTATCATAAAAGGGGCATTGTTGTATCGGCAGTGGACGCCGGATACGAACTCTGGTTTGGGGGAGGAGCAGTTAGTGGTGCCTGCCCAGTTCAGGGAGGAGCTGGTTAGGCTAACGCATGAGGCACCACTGGCGGGTCATTTTAGGGTATGTGAGACTACTGATAGGCTACGTTTTCATTTTTGGTGGCCTAATATGCATGCATCGGTGCCTTCTTTTTTGATGTGTCATATTGGTAAGGTAGTTGGAGAACCCCATCAAGGAATACCCGTGGCACCTTCGATCCCTACACCTGCAGTTGACCGCCATTGACTCGTGTCATAGTTGACATGGTTGGTCCCTTATCACCCACCAGGTCGGGAGACAAATACTTGCATACTTTGATGGATACTACCACTACATACGCGGAGGCTATTCCGGTTAGCAGCATGAACGCAAAGATGAAAGACCCTTATGACCAGCAGGTTAAATCTAGGGCATTCAAGGTGGGCGACGAGGCTTTGGCACGGTTGTCAGTTCAGGGTCGACCCATGGCTGATAAGTTTTGTGGTCAGTACCAGGTCATTAAGCAGATAGGTGAGGCTAACTATGTAATAGATACGCCCGACCGTCGCATAGCCTCCCAATGCTGCCATATTAAAATGCAAAAGCCCTACCGTAGACCGACTACATCTGGCCGTGGCGCTATGGAGGTGATGCTGCGCAGGCAGGTGTAGCCGCAAGGAATGCGGGGGTGCGCATATTTGGTATCGGAGGGTAAGCCTTAGTACTTGTGAACTGTGGGAGTGACTGCACAGGTGGCACAGATTGTCCCTCTCATGACCTGGCTGTATTAGGAACAGAGGAGGGGAAGGAGGTTGACTATTTAGAAGCTGTGGTCCCGGCTGGGTTGTGGGAGGGCAATGGGTATGTTGCTCTTCGAGATAAGTCGCAACCACTTGTTCCTAAGCGCCAAAAGGAGTTGTTTACTAGGCTATGGCAGTACTTCCGCATGTTTGGTGATTCTCCAGGCCTGACGTCCGGGGCGGTACCCGACTTAGAGGCTGGGGACAGCACAAAGCTCAAGTTGGCTCCCTACCGTATAAATCCTACTCGGCAGCCTGTCTTAAAAACAGAGCTGGATTACATGGTGGAGAAGGGAGGTAGCGAGTGTTCTTTGCCAGTGACTATGCAGCCTGAGCCGAACGCCAAGATCCGTTTTTATGTTGGTCTCAGGAGTATTGCATTATCCCAATTAGACACCTATCCATTACCTAGAGTTGACGACCCCATAGACCGCATCGGGGCTGCCATGTTAATCACTAAGGTGGAATTAGTGAAAGGTTATTGGTAGGTCCTATTGCCTGAGAGAGCGAAGAAAAGTGCCAGTCCAGTGGTGGACTGTGCAGGTTATCAGTGCCCGGTGATGTTTTGCTGCCGGAACACAGTTTGGATGTGTGGCATGTTGAAGGCACTGATAATGTTATGGCTGATTGTTTGTCACGGGAGGGTATGTTTTAAGGAGAACCCTTGCCGTTCAGTCAGTTTTGGTGTAGCCTCCTGCTTTGGTTTGATTAGCATGTTTACGTCTGGTGCTTGTTGGTTGCCGTATGTAGCCCAGTCTAGGGTCGTAAAACATTTGGTGCAGTAGACTGTTTGAAGCGACAGCTCGCTCCCTTGCGAGGATGGGCTCGTCTGGCACCTTTTGCAGTTCGACATCCAGGGCTCTCTTGAAGCTGTCTAATGAGACGTCCCTCATGTCTCTTACTCGCCATGGGAGTTTGTTGAAGAGACGTGGGCCTCTGTGTGATAACCAGCCCTCTCGCAGAGAGCCCATAGCACCCCTGTTATTCATCCGGGGGATTTCGCATTCCCAGCCTCTCCTATCACTGAATTTCATGACTACCGGAGTATGTAGGTTTGGTACTAAACCCTCTGCGATTTTCCACGTGTATATTATTAGGTAGCGTTATCATAGGTAATTCACCGCGTGTTTTAAAAGCACGCAGAATCCAACCCGTTATCATGTACCTATTCCTAACAGCGCTATGGTAGCCTAATACTTATAAGTGAGAGAAAAGAATATTCATGGGGCACAGATCATATAGACCAGCCTCGCTACGAAATATCCCTGAACCTACTGATAATATATATTTTATTAATTTCACCTCAACACCAAACACCTCCAATGAAATAAATGAAAGCATTTATGTGATCCACCAGGATTCGAACCTGGGTTATCACACACATAATATATATATATATATATATATATATATATATATATATATATATATATATAGCCTATACAGTATATATATACATACTGTATATATGCTTAACCTATACAACCTTAAAATAAATGTGGCAAAATAGTGAGAGAGAGAGAGAGAGAGAGAGAGATATATAATTATGCAAATAAACAAACTATGGAAACATAGATAGTGATTGGAAGAGAGGTGGGGGGTGAACATTTAGTGTTTTCGAGACTGGATTTATACTAGTTATTATAAAGTTGGTGATAAGTAGCATACTTGTTATGGAAACAAGCTATATATAGTAAATGTCTTAAAGGTGGGGGCTCATGGGTTGAGATAAACATGGAATGATAATCGCCAAGCTGTACATAATTATCTTGCAAAATGCAATGGCACTGAAATAATTATTAACAATGGTGTAAAGGATTTTGTGGATCACCTATACCGGGCCTGTGATGTCACAAGAGTGTAAGTCCACCATCCAGTCCAGGATGAGGATACTGGTGTGACGTCACTATGACGTCACAGGCCCGGTATAGACGATCCGCAAAATCCTTTATACCATTGTTAATAATTATTTCAGTGACATTGCATTTTACAGGATAATTATATGCAGGTTGGTGATTATTTTTCCATGTTTACCGCAACCCATGAGCCCCCACCTTTAAGGGCCCTTCACACATAGACGAACCGGAGCCCGAACGCTACCCGAACAGCGTTCTGGCAGCGTTCGCATAGCGGATCGGGTATATTCTGGCAATGTTCTCCCTCATTCTGGTTTGGTCGGTTTGGGTTCGGGGGAGGGGTTAAAATTTTACCGCTGCACTAAAATTTGCCAGAATGGTGCCCGAATATTTAGTGGTCGGTCCGTAATCGAGCTCGGTTCTGATATGACGGGCAGCATTCTGTCTCATTCGGGCTTATTAAAACAATTATTATTGTTACGACCGAGACTCGTATAAAATAAGGGCTCTTAACCCTTAATTAGCGGCTCACCACATAAGTCGAGTTAAATAAAGCTGGACTATGTGGCGGCGCTCGACATAGGTCGAGTGGCAATTTCAGCACGTAATGTTGCTGAGAGAGAGAGACAAGTGGTGGCAGGAGAGTAGCGAGCGTATGACTGCTCCAGACCACCGCGGCGAACATACTGACACGAATCCCAGCTCCCTCCTCCCTCTCTCACTCGCTATATAAGGAATTGTATCGGGAAAGTGGCTAATTACATGCTTTTTGCACTCGCGTTGCACGGTTATTGCAAGAAAACTAGCCATCATAAAAGGATCGTTATGGTGTCATTCGAAAGCTCTGTTTATGCCCTTTCAGGGATAGGTACTTGTTTTACGTTCTGGGTCTTATTTAGGCATGAAAATGATCACGTAAACAGCCCTATTTTGGCTAAAAACACCCCGCTGGGCGGTACATATAAATAAACCGCATAGGCCGCTCGTAAGGTGTTAATCACTGGACTAGAAAAGCACACAGCCACATCGGTAACACTAGATCCAACCCTCGAACTTATAATGCCGGCGCACAAAAAACAGAGTTAAATCTGCGATAGCGGGGTATCCTATAACTCGGTATAAATGCACTACTACTACAGGCTGATGATCTCTGATACAGCCTGATCACAACAACATACAATTATGTTAATAATGTATACAAGGAAAAAGATAGAGAGCTTAATTAAATCACTGCAATGATTTAATGCAAACAAGAAGAAGGTATAATTAAAGTTACTCTAAACAATAATAACCTGTCACTCCTATATTAAAGAAAGTGAACGAAAGTCCTAAAGCATCGAACAGGAATCTTCTGAAGAAAGTCTGATGCTGCTTAAGATGATCGAATCGGATTTTGAACTGTTATATAAAGCAGGAACAGGATATGACAAGTGTATGGACATACAGTGTTAACTGGCACGGAATAATAATAAATGCGCAATAGTATTAACTCCAACAACAAAAGAAGTCCTTTCTCCGACAACGCAAAAGCCTGCTCGGGTTGTGCAACTCAACAACAACCAAGGCTAACAAACAACGTGAACAAGAATGCTGCATACATAACATAAAGAGTTTATAATCCTAATCGGGTGTCTGCTAGGCGAATAAAGTCTAGCTGGGATGTCGTAGGCCAGGAAACAATGGCTGAGCAAGCGGCTCGTAGCCTAGCGAAGTCCTTAAGGCTGTGCGGCCAAATTACGTTAAATGACGGGGTGCTCTCTTGAGAGATCCAGATCACTAGTATCTGGTTCTCTCCTGGCGACCCTCTTAAAGTCAAAACAAAACGAGTTAGCAAAGTGTTGGGTGGCAGAGGCAAAAGCCCTCACTCGCAACACGAGGCTAAACTCACAAGGTACACAGTCAGAAAGACAACCTAGGCTTCCCATGTATCCGTTGCGATTGTACAGGTTCAACAAAACCTAGTACACATCGGAAATCACAACACCAGTAGCCTTATCCCAGTCTAGCATTAAATAGCCCAGCAGACCACCAAGATACAGGTAGGGAGACACCGCGAGTGTGTCGAACCACTACAGACAAAATGGTAACCCTTCCAAAATGCCTAACTAAACATGTAATATCTGAGAGATTCAGCATATAATACGATGGCCGATATATGAAATCGTGCAGAACCAAAAGGGAGTTATGATATTAAATAGATTAGAAGAATGAGAGGTAAGAAGTTGAGAGAGAGAGAAAGTGTTCTATAGGTAGAAGTTGGGGACAGGTTGCAAGGGAGATGTTAAGGGTATGCTGGTCAGGCAAGCTCTGAGGAGAGTAGCTCCTCGGGACCCCCAGGATCACACAAAGGCATGGTGGTCAGCCAATCACAGGCCGCTATGTCACCAGGCAGCAGGCCTGCAGAAGGCGCCAGGAACCACAAGCCAATCAAAACCGAGAGAAAGCCCACGCGGGCGAGGGACTCCTCCGGGAGGGAGGAAGGAGGAGGGAAAGCAACACTCACTCCCCCCACACCGCTCGCTCGCTCTTTCTCTCTCAACTTCACTACAATGCATCTTATGTTCAACTCATGATATAAAATATAATGCATTGTCACAGGCGAAAATAAAGACCACTTCTATACTGCCTGTGACATGACGATTCACAAGAAAGAAAGTACAACATTATAGACAGACTGTAGCCCATTTCACTGCCCTGGCGAGCGCTAGTGGCTACCGGGAGGCGATTCTGCCAACGCTGGCAGGCGTCACATTATAAGGCAGTTATCCATCAAATACTACAATTTCGTCGTTTTCTTCTATAAACATCGTACCTTCGGTGACCCTTTAGAAAACAGAGAGACTAGTTATTTGTGTACATATCTCATTATTTCTCCTGTCATCTGCTTTCTCTCTCTATCACTTATATTTATATATACTGTATTTATTTCTCTCTCCCTTATTTATCAGCACTTACATTTGATATTTGGTCTCTGTGGAATCTGAATTATTTCTGATTCTGACACCTTATCTTTTCAGAGTATAAGCTTATTTCATAATTTGCACACTTTTTACGCTCACATGGACATAACGACCTTTCGATCTATCTATCTCATATCTAATTATCTCCCTTATTAATGGAACAAATTATGTGTTGTTTGATGTCATTTTAATCATTGTTTAGTTTGTAATTCCATAGAAATGAAAAAAATATAATGTCCTACCATTACATTAATAATTATTATTATAACAAAAGAATATATATAAATTCTCCCCCATCTTTTGTTGTTTTATTGTTTCAGAAAGACCAGCCGGAGCCAGAAACGAAGAGTGGAAATAGAAGGGGAAACCACGAGAGAAGAAAGGAACAGCAAGGAAAATATACCACCAAAGAAAACGGCTAGAAAGAACAGGAATACCAGCAAGATAAAAAGAAATATGAAACCACAAAGACCCACCACATACCGGACGAACACAGAAGAAAAGAAGAAAAGAAAAGGGAAACAGCAAAAGGAGAAGGAGAACTCGCCCCAGCAAATAAACACCAAGCAGCCACCTCAACCAGAAATAAATGAAAAGACGAACTAAGAAGGGAAACAACATGGCCGCCCAAAACCAAAATTAGCCCACATCAACACTCGGGAAGCCAGAATTGCCACCATCAACCACAAACTACCACCCACCCCAGGAAAAACCATCAGAATCACGATCGACAATGCAGGAAGACAAGAGAGGAAAACAAAATACCACCAAACCAACGAGGGGCAGCATACACAAATCTCCCCGCTCCAGATGCGCCACTCTTCCGCGCAGGTTTTCCACCACCTGCGCGGGAATTTCTAATGGGGCTACCTCAACCCCCTAATCCCCCCCCCCCCTCCCCCTGAACCTATGACCTTCTGACCTCCAAGTACCAGCCCTGGGACATAGCAGCAAACGTCATGACCATCTCAACGAGAACAAGGTAGAGTCAGCAATTTGAAGGCTCACTTTACTTGCATGCAAGATTTGAGCCTAAGAATTAAGCTCTTACTCATCCGAGTATTCATGCCATGGCTGTCTACCTTACTGTGAGGGCGGGTGCCCAACCCCGAAAGGGGTTGAAATAGGGGAGCTATACCCTGCCAAAGGCGGCTTTCTAGGGCCTTTCCTACCTGATGCTGAGAGGATTGGGTTCTAGTCATGTGGTGATGGGCTGGTCTATCAGAGTGAGAGCTGAGCGATCTCTGCCATACCCATAGATTACTCTGACTGTTCCTTTTACTCATATATTTTCTAGATCTCAAGTGACGGCGTCTCTTCCGTGGATTGACCTCCCAATCTACCAAGATTGGAAGCCAAAGCGTCACATTTTTCCTTTGCCCCTCAACTTTCTCTTCATAATTGCTGAGGGGCACAGGGCCCTGGGTGGGGCTTTGGTTTCCCAGGCGTTTCTGCTCTCTCCTCCGGTCCCCGCCATGGAGTGGCTTCGGTCACCCAGGCTTTATTGTGGTCGGCAGGGAGGGTTCTGTGGGGGCGCTTGGTTATGGCCTTGGCCTTGCTCGGGGCCTTGGGGCTGTTCGGCCATGCAGCTTGGGGAACAACAACAACAACAACAACCTTACTGTTTGAGAGTTCTTTATCCTACTATTGAACTTTTGTGCTTCCACACCATGGTGTAGGAATAACATTTGGATCTCTTTTAGGCTGCAAGTTTTGACACTGAAAGTAGCACCGAGGGCATGCCACAAACAGACTTTCAGGATCAATTCACTACTCTCCAAAACTCTTCAAGAAGTCTTTGCCATGACAAGACATCTCTTAATAGTTCGGGCTTTGCGAGATACCGTGTAAGTAACGGCACTTTGCACATAAAGTCCATACTGCTTATGGCCAGAACCATGGTCGAGGACATATGTTTGTAGAAAGGCTAAATAACCGACCCCTGGGTTCTTTGAACACTCTTACAACGGTCAGAGGCAGATTGGGAGAGCTAGTACGATCATGATCTTACTTCTTCCCCACGTTAGCCTGATATCTAGTTACTCTGTCATGACACAAGCGACTTTGTATTGAATCAAGAGTACCGAAACAGAACTTCACCAATGACTAGTATAGCAGTCAGGATAGTCGAGCAGCCACAACTTAAGACATGTCTAAGTATATGCTTGCGTTCATCCGATGGTATGCACCCTGTGCCATGACATAAGGAACTACTATTTAAGGCCCCAAACTAACTAGTCCATCTGTATCCCTATCCCATTTTACCACACGGCAGGACCACCTAAGCGGATCAACGGGACCAAGAGAAAGAACTCGGCTATTTACACTTCAGCCACCAGTGCCCTTATCTCCAGATCTACTCAGTGTTAGAATAGGAGTGTGGAAGGAGTTATATTACTTCCATCACCAGTGAAACTTAAGTGTATCTCTGAAATCTACGCAAGTGATAGAATAGGAGTGCTAAGTGAATCCTATAGGTCGTTGTGGATCCTCGCCCGTGCTAGGCATATTTATATTGTGATTATTATATGTATCAGTGTAAGGTGTATTATTTGTGTGGTGCATTAACCCCTAATTAGCGGGGCCGGACTTAAGTCCGTATCTAAAAATCTGGACTATGTGGCGGGGCCTGACTTAAGTCTGTGTGCAATTTTTGAGCAAGAATGGCTCTGAGAGAGAGACAAGCGACGGGAGGAGCGTAGGTTACCTCATGACCGCTCGACACGGACCCCGCGCGCCTACTGACATCTACTCTACACTACTCCACCTTCCCTACCTCGCCACACAGGGAATTATGTGAGGAAATTACCGTATTTTAGGGTTTTTTCACTCGTGTTGCACGATCGTTGCAAGAGAACGCGTGGTCGTAGAAGGATGGTTCTGGTGTCATTGGAAAGCTCAATTTACGCTCTTTCAGGGATACATAATTGTATTACGCTCTGGCTCTTGTTTATGCATGAAAAAGAGCACGGAAACAAGGCCCTTTAGGGTAAAAAAAAACCCTGGGCGCGTAGTGGAAAAAACTGACGGGCCCGCTCGTAAGGTGTTAAGTGATTATTAAAAAGAAATTCATGTGTGTATTCAGTATTATATTTACCCTTTACGATTTTTGTGCATGTGTAGTTTGGCTTTAGTCTCTCCAGTCAAGCAAGAACCAACCATTGTCCAATTAAACCCCAGTAAAAAAAAAAAATGGTATAACATTACGTATATGTATAAAGGAGATAGATGCATTAGAGAGAGACAGACAGACATTTGATGCATAAATAACATATCGTGACCTGACTGTGTAAATAATTTATATTGGTATATTTGTATATAATTATATATATATATATATATATATATATATATATATATATATATATATATATATATATATATATATTCTCTTTAATACATACGAGGTTGAAAGAAATGGCAATTTCTGCGTTGGAAATTTTATTATTCAAAGTTTCCAGGTCTCTGATTAGTTTTCGCTGGGTGGCAGGAAGTAGATGAAGGAGATGAGCAAAATTCATGGTGGTACAGGGTTACATTAAAGTACATGAAGATACAGGATATACGACGCGTTTCACTGGACAACCAGCATTAACAAGTAAGGAAGGAATGATATAAAAGGTAAACAGGAAGGGTATATATAGAGGGTGGAGGATCAGAGGAGGCGGAAAACAGGGGGCAAAAGTCTGCGATTGGTGGAAGGCTAAACTAGGAGAGAGAAAGGGGGTAACCGCTTCACGCATGCGCACTGGATGCGGGATGGTGGTCGATAGGTTGGGTCGAAGCTGATTGGCTGCGTGTCGAGGGGCGTGGCCTAAGTTGTGTGGCGCCTGCAGAAGACGAAGCTGACTTTATCTAACACATCCCGATACTGCTGCAGCAGTTCCTCACTTCTACCCTTACCAACATCGTTACTCCCGGCACTGAGACAGATAATGGGGTTATCTCCACTATCTTCCAAGATGTGGTCCATCTTCTCTAAAACCCTCACAACTCCATGGCCAGGCAGACACACAACCTTCCTAAGTTTAGTGCGGGTAGCCCTAACTAAATGTCTTACCATGGAGTCGCCCACAATCGACACAGACTTACCTTCTCGGGACACAGACTTACCTTTCCCTCGGGAGGATCCAGCAGCTGCAGTTGGAGAACCCCCGGTGGTGGCAGAAGCTCCCTTGGTGGTGGTGGTGGTGGGGGTAGTGGTGGTGGTAGGTAGCACAGCGTCAGAGGTTGGAGCTGAGTCGGCGGCAGGCACTTCGGTTATCCCTCCCTTATCCTGACTATCTTTTCCCTCACATTCGTCTCGCAAAGGAGAGAATGTATTTGTCACACTCATACCTATTCTACTATCCTGCTTCTTGAGTGTGACTTTCCCACCCGTATTTTTAACAACCTGCCATGAATACAATTTTTCATCAACTTCCTCCCTTTTCCCCTTACTTGACTTTATTTCCTCTTGGCTAAGCTTGAAAGCTAGATTTTCGTCTTTAATCAAATCCACTTCCCTCTGAAGTTTAACATTAACCTCCCTTAGAGCCAAGACCTATTCCTTCACCACAACCATCTCCTCTCTTACCTGGAGAATAAGATGATGCAGATCAGTTAGAGACTCGCACTCCATACCTGCCATGATCCCAATAAGCTTAGCGAGGAGCAAGAAACTAAGTACAGAAAAACAAAAACAAGTAAACTAACAGATAAAAACTGAGCTATAACACTTTTATATAACACGAGTGCACTGCCCCCAAACACAGGTAGGTGTAATGGTCACTAAAGGTCACTGGTAAGTGGTCCGGGCAGGAGCTCAGATTAACACAACCTTCTCCTGTCACTGACTGACAGTTAAGGTTAACCGAGTCCTCAAATATAGAGGTTAATGCGAGCAAGTAGTCGCGCTTCAGGTAAACATCTACCTT
>CM064499.1:6125150-6157650 GCA_032716605.1 Paralithodes platypus | reverse complement strand
CTTCGATGTTAAATCCAAAGTACTTATACTCACGTACATTGATTATAATTTCATCATTGAGCTTCATTCTTGGCAGACCATTTATATAATCATTATCATTAAAAACCATACACACTGATTTCTTACATTCACTTGAATATCTAAATTTTCGTTTCATGTTCTAAGATAAATAGATGAATAGATAGATAGATAACTATACAGATAAATAGATAGATATATAAGTAGATAAAAGGGTGACGAATGAAAATCTAGAGTGTTTTTCTGGACTAGTTATAGGAAAGTTGTTATAAAGTGAGAGAAAGTTGGTGTGAGAAAAGCTAAAGAGAGAGATCTGGACTAGAGACGTCAACAGCTGGTGGTGGTGGTGGGTGCTCACAGAACACACACACTCACACACAGGCATAATACGTACACAGACACACACGCACATAATACAGTACTGTACGTGCTCTACTAAAACACGTACACCGCAATACATGTATACAGTACATAGGTGTTATATAGGTACTGATATACAGCACGTGTAGTAGCCTGCACACTTAGGTGATACACTACACTATAATACACTTAATACTGCCACCATATATACACGTACACCGCAATACATGTATACAGTACATAAGTGTTATATAGGTACTGATATACAGCACGTGTAGTAGCCTGCACACTTAGGTGATACACTACACTATAATACACTTAATACTGCCACCATATATACACGTACACCGCAATACATGTATACAGTACATAAGTGTTATATAGGTACTGATATACAGCACGTGTAGTAGCCTGCACACTTAGGTGATACACTACACTATAATACACTTAATACTGCCACCATATATACACGTACACCGCAATACATGTATACAGTACATAGGTGTTATATAGGTACTGATATACAGCACGTGTAGTAGCCTGCACACTTAGGTGGTACACTACACTATAATACACTTAATACCGCCACCATGTATACACGAACACACTCACATTATAGGGAATCTTACAGCACAATTATTGTTCGTACCACTTTTCAGTGTAGGATATTGTACAAACACACACACACACATACACTCAAATATATATATATAGTACATCAGCACACAGATAGGCTAATCTTCTTACACACACACACACACACACACACACACACACACACACACACAAAGTGACAGTGACCAACCACCCAGGAAACGGAAGTTGCTGGCCAGTGAAAGTTGTATGTGTGTGTGTGTGTGTTCAAGTGTGTGGTGTGTGTGTGTATGTGTGTGTGTGTGTGTGTTCAGGTGTGTGGTGTGTCTGTGTGTGTGTGTGTGTGTGTGTGTGTTCAGGTGTGTGGTGGGTGTGTGTGTGTGTGTGTGTGTGTTCAGGTGTGTGGTGTGTCTGTGTGTGTGTATTCAGTTGTGTGTGTGTTCAGGTGTGTGTGTGTGTTCAGGTGTGTGTGTGTGTGTGTTCAGGTGTGTGTGTGTGTGTCTGTGTGTACCTCCCCTCCTGTAAACCTCCCCTCCTATAAACCTCCCATATAAACCTCAAATTCAAATTCAAAAGTTCTATATTCTATATTCGAACTTTATAAAGTGTTTGTATTAGATACTAATGTAAAAATGTAAGCTGTGGTCAATAAACTATCTATCTATCTATCTGTGTGTGTGTTCAGGTATGTGTGTGTATTCAGGTGGATGTGTGTGTTCATGTGTGTGTGTATGTTCAGGTGTGTGTGTGTGTGTTCAGGTGTGTGTGTGTGTGTCTGTGTGTACCTCCCCTCCTGTAAACCTCCCATATAAACCTCACCTCCTATAAACCTCACCTCCTATAAACCTCACCTCCTATAAACCTCACCTCCTATAAACCTCACCTCCTATATAGTCCCTCATGCTACTATTACATGAGTTACATGATGTAATATAAACCTCACCTCCTATAAACCTCACCTCCTATATAGTCCCTCATGCTACTATTACATGAGTTACATGATGTAATATAAACCTCACCTCCTATATAGTCCCTCATGCTACTATTACATGAGTTACATGATGTAATATAAACCTCACCTCCTATATAGTCCCTCATGCTACTATTACATGAGTTACATGATGTAATATAAACCTCACCTCCTATATAGTCCCTCATGCTACTATTACATGAGTTACATGATGTAATATAAACCTCACCTCCTATAAACCTCACCTCCTATATAGTCCCTCATGCTACTATTACATGAGTTACATGATGTAATATAACCTCACCTCCTATAAACCTCACCTCCTATATAGTCCCTCATGCTACTATTACATGAGTTACATGATGTAATATAAACCTCACCTCCTATAAACCTCACCTCCTATATAGTCCCTCATGCTACTATTACATGAGTTACATGATGTAATATAAACCTCACCTCCTATATAGTCCCTCATGCTACTATTACATGAGTTACATGATGTAATATAAACCTCACCTCCTATAAACCTCACCTCCTATATAGTCCCTCATGCTACTATTACATGAGTTACATGATGTAATATAAACCTCACCTCCTATAAACCTCACCTCCTATATAGTCCCTCATGCTACTATTAC
Organism: Paralithodes platypus; assembly: GCA_032716605.1. Classification (NCBI taxonomy): domain Eukaryota; kingdom Metazoa; phylum Arthropoda; class Malacostraca; order Decapoda; family Lithodidae; genus Paralithodes; species Paralithodes platypus. Next base: position 6,155,070 of record CM064499.1, on the reverse strand, counting down.
ATGAGTTACATGATGTAATATAAACCTCACCTCCTATATAGTCCCTCATGCTACTATTACATGAGTTACATGATGTAATATTTTGTACATATTTTTGTCCTGAAAATAACTAAATCATGCGATATAATTGGCAGGTTTCCATTTAAAGTTAGGCATATTTAGAATGTAAAGCGGCTCAAATTGCCAAGGTTTCTTTAGTTTTGTATAGAGTAAATTAGCTCTGAGGAAACAGGCAGATTATATTAGGTAAGGTTCTATATGATTTATGGCCGAGTCAGGAAACCAGACTGGAAGTGGTATATTTCATGTGAGAGTTATCTCTAACGAACTAGTAACTAAGTATACTATTCAAAATAAGGTATAATTCGCTGATATATTGTGTGCATACTGATAACCAGGACCTTTTTCTCAAACTAATGGTAGATTTCTAACAACATCTTTCTTTAATCCTTAGCACTATTTTGACACTTGTCTTTTTAATAATTTTACTCTCTTAATTAGTGTATTTCCTTTCGCACTACAATAATCGTTTTGTATTATATTTTAAATTTATTTTGTGTTTAATGTTTTTACTTTTCTATTCGAGTTTATTCTTTGTGCTTACTTTGTGATACTTATATTTAATTTTATTTTTATTTTTTATTTTGAAGTCACTGTCTTGTAATATAGCCTGATCTTCTGTAACTTTGCATTATACTATGTGAGTTAAATAACTTCTCTTACTCTTTCTATTTCTAACAGCTACTCATAGGATGTTTACATTTTCACCTTTATCGGGCAGAGGCTCGTCCCTTAGGAAGTAATGATAGATAGACTCAGTATTAGGGAATAGGTAGATAATTAAAATAATAAGACAAGATGCCAGTAACTCGGTACCAGTCGAGGAATAATCCTGATGAAAGACAAAACGCAGTGAGAGATGCAGTACAAATGAACCGTGAAACAGACAATGTAGTTAATGGAGATGTACAAGCAAACCCTGTTAGAGAAAATGCAGATAATAACAATCAACAACTGCATCCTGCAGAAGAAAATGCAGGAATCGATAATTCGCAAGAAAACAGAGGTGTGGAACAAAATAATGAAAATGGTGTAAACGAAGATAATGAGAGAGAAATTATCGAATACCGTGAACAGAACGAACGACCTCGTAACGTAAACATGAATGGTGGAGAATGGATGGGACATTCTGGTGACAGACTCACAACATTAGTGAATGAAATTTATACAGAACTGATACAATGGCAACATAATAAGTTTGAACTAGCGTTTTGTGAAGCCGCAAAAGACATGCTGGGGGAACTCAGACGTATGATCCTGTGTTATGTTCAGGATGCCCCTTTGGCGCACGTGGCAATCAAGATAGCTTCTTTCATTCCTAAGTTGTTCCTTCATAGAAAAAGACCAAAGGCAAAACTGAATGAGAACATTAACGCCTTACGAGCGGGCCCGTCAGTTTTTTTCCACTACCCGCCCAGCGGGAGGTCTTTACCCTAAATGGCCTTGTTTCCGTGCTCTTTTTCATGCATAAACAAGAGCCAAAGCGTAATACAATTATGTATCCCTGAAAGGGCGTAAATTGAGCTTTCCAATGACACCAGAACCATCCTTCTACAACCACGCGTTCTCTTGCAACGATCGTGCAACACGAGTGAAAAAACCCTAAAATACGGTAATTTCCTCACATAATTCCCTGAGTGGCGAGGTAGGGAGGGTGGATGTGTGTGGAGTAGATGTCAGTTGGCGCATGGGGTCCGTGCCGAGCGGTCATGAGGTAACCTACACTCCTCCCGTCGCTCGTCTCTCTCTCAGAGCCATTCTTGCTCAAAAATTGCACACAGACTTAAGTCAGGCCCCGCCACATAGTCCAGATTTTTAGATACGGACTTAAGTCGGGCCCCGATAGACAAGGGTTAAAGCGCTGAAACAGAGAATGGAGTGGTGGAAAAATGGGGAGTTAGACAAAATTCTTAGCCAAGTACGAGCAGTCCAGCAAAGACTGAAAACAAAACAACAAAGAAAGAGGAAGCCAGATGATATGGCACGATCAGTGGGAAATAGCATGAGGATTGGTAAAGTGGCACAGGCAGTCAGAATGGTCACTGGGGAAGCCTCAAGTGGGGTGCACGAAGTGAATCAAAACATCTTGGACCAGCTAAAGGAGAAACACCCAGAAGCAAAACCAGCAAGTGATGAGCCCAAACTAGAAGGGGAATATGTTCCTCCAGACCCGGTGATATTCGAGAATATAACTGGAGACCTCGTATGGAGAAAGGCGCTGAAAACACAGGGAGGAGCAGGTCCATCAGGTGTAGATGCTAAGACTTGGAGGATCTTCCTAAGTCAAAACAAGTTTGGTTCAGCCGCGGGTGACCTTTGTGAAGCAATAGCAATGCTTGCAAAGAAACTTGCATCATCACCATGCGTGAACATAGAAGCTCTGACAGCATGTCGCCTGATACCTTTAAATAAGAATCCAGGAGTTAGACCAGTAGGCGTTGGGGAAGTTCTTAGAAGGATTATAAGAAAAGCAATCATGTCCGTATTTGGAAAAGATGTACAAAGAGCAGTGGGCAACTTACAAGTATGTGCAGGACAGCAAGCCGGAGGAAAAGCAGCAATACATGCAATGAGGAAGGTGTATGATGAGGAAGATTGTGAAGCGGTACTGCTAGTGGATGCAACAAATGCCTTTAACACCATTAATAGGGAGGCAGCTATTCACATCAAGATCAAATGCCCGAGCATTGCAAAGTACATAGAAAACACTTATAAGGAGCCAGCTAACCTGTATATAGTTGGAAGCACAAAGAAGGAAGAAATGAAAATTCTCAAATCAAATGAAGGAACAACGCAAGGAGATCCAGTGGCAATGGCAATGTATGCACTGGCACTATCTATTTTGCAGCAGAAAATAAAACATGAGGCAACCCGAGTGAAACAAGTGGCGTATGCTGATGACCTCACAGGTGCAGGAAGAATAAGGGATCTCAAAGAATGGTGGCGGAGAGTACAATCGGTTGGCGCAGTCATTGGGTACCATCCTAATGCTAGTAAATCTGTACTAATAGTGAAAGAAGACCAGTATGAAGAAGCGGTGCAGACTTTTGATGGGACAGGAGTGAAGATTACAAAGGAGGGTGAATGCCATTTGGGAGCAGTAATAGGCACAGAGGAATGCAAGAGAGTCTATGTGCGAAAAAAGGTAGCGGAGTGGGTAAAGGAAGTGAAAACCCTGAAATCTGAACCACATGCTGCATATACTGCCTTCACATATGGTGTTAAGCACAGATGGACCTTTCTTATGAGAACAGTGACTGACATTGGACAGATGCTCCAACCGCTGGAAGAAGCAATCAGAGGAGCATTCATACCTGCTTTAACAGAGATGGAAGGCGTCACGCAAGAGCTAAGAGAACTATTGGCTCTTCTGCCAAGGTTCGGAGGTATGGGGATCATAAACCCAGTGGAGGCGGCACCTCATGAGTACCAAAATTCCCTTAAACTTACTACGTCTCTAACAGAAAAAATACGGGAGCAAAATGAAAATGATGAGGTGGACGAAGAGGAACAACGAAATGCAAGACACCCAGCTGAGACCCTCTAGAAGATCGTGGGGTCTCTTCCATAGGAGTATGGAGAGGCTGAGGCTGGTGGAGGAGCTTTGAAGATGGCTGGGTGATGCTGGTATTGGGGACTTGGGCATCTCCACCGGGGTCCCACGCAGAATATCGTGTGCCCTCCTTTTGCCTGAGTACCCGTGACACCATCAGCGAACCTCACCTTCAACAGAGTACCTCTTCCTTCACCTCAGTGGCAGTCCATCGCCAGTCGATCTTTCATCTTTCCTACTTTCTCTTCCCCCCACCCACTCTGTGGTGCCTCTCTTCACCCCTACCTTAAAAAAAGAAAAGAAAAAAAAAGAAAAGAAAGCAAGACAAGAAATTACAAAGAGCAGAGAAGAGAGACAGAAACATAGCCTAGAACAAATTAAGACCGAATGTAGTGAAGAACTGAAAATGAGAGTTGAGATGGCACAAGACACAGGGGCTTCAAATTGGCTCACTTCATTACCAATAAAGGAAAAAGGCTTCAGCTTAAATAAACAAGAATTCAATGATGCTGTAGCCTTGAGGTATGGGTGGCCAGTTTCGAACCTGCCGCTGAAATGTGCATGTGGTGAAATAAACAACTCAGACCACTGTATGACCTGTAAGAAAGGAGGATTCACCTGTATCCGGCATGATGAGGTACGAGACATCACTGCACAAATGCTGGACGAAGTGTGCCATGATGTCAGAATCGAACCGAAACTTCTGCCTATGGACAGACAGCGTTTTGTTTTTTTTTGTTTTTTTTTATGTGATTGAGGGATGCAAAAGGTAGAACTGCCTATAGCGAGTGCCTCCCCCATAGTTGAAAGAGTGACAGGGCCAAAATCAAGGGACGTTCGAGCCAAAATGCCTGGACACACGGAGTTTGAAGAAATTTAAGTCATAGGAAGAGGGAAAGACTGATTCTGGGAGAGAGTTCCAGAGCTCAGCTGTTGGGTAGAAGAAAGTTTGAGAGTAACGTTTCACTCTCGGGTTGGAGAGTTGCACAGAGTAGGGGTGGGATTGAGTTGCAAGATGGGTACCACGTGCCCTACATAAAGGAGGTGGTATACACTGGGAAAGCTCTGAGGAACACTGATTATTAAAGTAGCGATAGAATAGCGAGAGAGATGTAACATTGCGGCGGAGAGAGAGAGATTGCAGATACTTGGTGAGTGGACGGGAGTTAATGATACGAAAGGCCTTCCTTTCAACTTTGTCTAGGAGAGCGGTGTGAGAGGAACCTCCCCACACATGTGAATAATACTCAATACAAGGACGCACTATGCCCCTGTACAGAGCAAGAAGCTGTGCATGGGAAAATAACCCCCTAAGGCGGTTGAGCACACCCAGCTTCTGGGAGGCTGCCTTAGCAAGACTGTTAATATGGCCCTTCCAACTGAGAGCAGAAGAAAAATAGACACCAAGACACGCTTGGCCCACAATACTGCAAATACTTCAAATGAAGCAAGAGTGGACGTAAGTGCTCGAGGTTTTGGGATGAGGGGACAACGGGCTTTTTTCGACATCAGAGTCTTCAACCCAAGAGCACAAACATATCGTGAGCAAGGACTCAAGGCGGCATACTTGGGAAACGAAAGTGAGAAAAAAGCGCTTATGAAGAAAGAATTTTGAACAGGGATCAAGGAAGCTTTACTCCTCTGGTCTTCTCATCGTCGGGAGGAATGGGACCTTCTGCAAGTGTCTTCTATGCCAGATTAGCTGAACACATATCGGAGAAAAAGCGCCAGCATAGAAGCCAAGTCATAACTTGGATGAGATGCCGGCTCTCTTTCTCTCTTCTCAGGTCTGCACTCCTATGTCTCAGGGGTACAAGGTCCTCCCCGCTACAGAGGACAAGAGTGAGAGACTTGGACTATGAAATGGTCGTGGCGGAGGGCCGAATTGGGGAACAACTATTTTGATTGTAGGAAGGTACTGGTACAATAAGATAAACTATAATGTAACTAGAATAAGATAGATTGTACACCACTTTGTAACTGTCACCTTAATAAAAATAAAATAAAAAATCAATTAAGTGTTCAGGTGTGTGTGTGTGTGAGTTCAGGTGTGTGTGTGTTCAGGTATGTGTGTGTGTTCAGGTGTGTGTGTGTGTGTGTGTGTTCAGGTGGGTGTGTGTGTTCAGGTGTGTGTGTGTTTTCAGGTGTCTGTGTGTGTTCAGGTGTGTGTGTGTTTTCAGGTGTATGTGTGTGTTCAGGTGTGTGTGTGTGTTCAGGTGTGTGTGTGTGTGTGTGTTCTCAGGTGTGTGTGTGTGTGCTCAGGTGTGTGTGTGTGTGTGTTCAGGTATGTGGTGTGTGTGTTTCTGTTCAGGTGTGTGTGTGTGTGTTCAGTTGTGTGTGTGTGTGTTCAGGTGTGTGTGTGTGTGTTCAGGTGTGTGTGTGTGTGTGTATGTAAGCTGTGGTCAATACACTATCTATCTATCTATATGTGTGTTCACACTGTTCAGGTGTGTGTGTATGTGTGTTCAGGTGGGTGTGTGTGTTCAGGTGTGTGAGTGTGTTCAGGTGTGTGTGTTCAGATGGGTGTGCGTGTTCAGGTGTGTGTGTGTGTGTGTGTGTTCAGGTACAAAGGAGTACAAAGGAAATCAAGCAACAATAGGTCGGGTGACCCTTCTAGGCTGCTTGTCCTACAAAACACTGATGATCAATTGTCCAAACAGTGGTTTAGAGTGGGTAAGGAAACATTGGAAAGGGAACTACTGCCCTGGAACTAATGTCAGTGGCAGGATTAGGAATTTAGTAGGGGACAGATGGGTTAGTAACTGAGGAGAGGATAAAATAAAGTTATTAATTTACAAACACAGTCAGTCGCGGGTTTGATGCAAGATATTTGTCTATGCGAAGTTTGAATGAATCAACGGTGCTGCAGTCTATAATGTCTCGGGGAACCCCATTCCACAAGTTGACAACTCGATTGAAGAAGAAATTCTTAGATTCGAGCGAGTTAAAAGATTTACCGATAATTTTTCAACCGTTTGCCCTCGTGTAATTAGATTGGTCGATAGTGAAGTACTTACTACAGTTCATATTGTCGATGCCTTTGATGATTTTGAACACTTGAATTAAGTCGCCTCTTAATCTGCGCTGGGTTACAGGAAATAGATTTAATTCTCTAAGACGCTCCTCGAATGGTTTGTTCTTTAGGCTAGGTATCATTTTGGTAACTCTACGTTGAAATCGTTCTAGCTTGTCTATATCTTTTTGGTAATAAGGGCACCAGGATTGAACGCAGCATTCCAGAAGAGGGCGGACTAAGGAATTGTAAAGAGTTAGGATAACTTCTTTGGATTTATGCTCAAATGACCTGCCTATAAAGCCAATTATTTTGTTTACTTTCTTAACAACTTCTGAACATTGTTGACTCGGTTTTAGGTTACTCGATATTGTTACTCCCAGATCGGTTTCTCTGTTTACATTCTTAAGCTGAGTGCCATTCATCGAATAGTTTGCTTTCTCATTTAGGTATCCGATATGTAGTACTTTACATTTATCCGCATTGAAACTCATTTGCCAAATTTGGACCCAACATGACAATTTATCTAGATTGTGTTGCATATCGTCAACTTGTTCTTTTGAGAGTACGCTATTTGCAATTTTTGTATCGTCAGCAAATTTTGAGATTGTACAGGTGAGACCCTCATCTATGTCGTTGATGTAAATTAGAAAGAGAATTGGTCCTAGTACCGATCCCTGGGGTACCCTGCTACTTACATTGGTGTGTGTGTGTGTTCAGGTACAAAGGAGTACAAAGGAAATCAAGCAACAACATATCTAGTGACCCTTCTAGGCTGCTTGTCCTCCAAAACACTGAGGATCAAGTGTCCAAACAGTGATTTAGAGTGGGTAAGGGAACATTGGAAAGGGAACTACTGCCCTGGAACTAATGTCCGTGGCAGGACTAGGAAGTTAGTAGGGGACATATGGGTTAGTAACTGAGGGGAGGATAAAATAAAGTTATTCATTTACAAACGCAGTCAGTCGCGGGTTTGATGCGAGATATTTGTCTAAGCGGAGTTTAAATGAATCAACGATGCTGCAGTCTATAACGTCTCGGGGAAGCCCATTCCACAAGTTGACAACTCGATTGAAGAAGAAATTCTTAGATTCGTGCGAGTTAAAAGATTTACCAATAGTTTTGCAACCGTTTCCCCGCGTGTAATTAGATTGGTCGATAGTGAAGTACTTACTACAGTTCATATTGTCGATGCCTTTGATGATTTTGAACACTTGAATTTAGTCACCTCTTAATCTGCGCTGGGTTAAAGGAAATATATTTAATTCTCTAAGACGCTCTTCGTATGGTTTGTTCTTTAAGAACATAAGAAAATGGGAGTCTGCAGAAAGCCGATTGGCCTAAGCAAGGCAGATTAGGCTAGGTATCATTTTGGTAACTCTACGTTGAACTCGTTCTAGCTTGTTTATGTCTTTTTGGTAATAAGGGCACCAGCATTGAACGCAGTATTCCAGAAGAGGGCGGACTAAGCAATTGTAAAGGGTTAGGATGACGTCTTTGGATTTATGCTCAAATGACCTGCCTATAAAGCCAATTATTTTGTTTGCCTTCTTAACAACTTCTGAACATTGTTGACTTGGTTTTAGGTTACTCGATATTGTTACTCCCAGATCGGTTTATCTGTTTACATTCTTAAGCTGAGTGCCATTCATCGAATAGTTTGCTTTCTCATTTAGGTATCCGATATGTAGTACTTTACATTTATCCGCATTGAAACTCATTTGCCAAATTTGGGCCCAATGTGACAATTTATCTAGATTGTGTTGCAGGTGTGTGTGTGTGTGTTCAGGTGTGTGCCTGTGTGTGTTCAGGTGTCTGTGTGTGTGTGTGTTCAGGTGTGTGTGTGTGTTCAGGTGTCTGTGTGCGTGTGTGTTCAGGTTTGTGTGTGTTCAGGAGTGTGTGCGTTCAGGTGTGTGTGTGTCTTAAGGTATGTGTGTGTGTGTTCAGGTATGTGTGTGTGTGTTCAGGTATGTGTGTGTGTGTTCAGGTGTGTGTATGTACGTGTTCAGGTGTGTGAGTATGTTGTCTGTGTATCTTTAATATTTGGTAATGTGTATGTAATAATATGAAAGTGTTTACCTTTAATGATTGTATATGTTATAAATAAATAACGATATTAATCTTATGTTGGACTACAGTTGTAGTTTAAAATTCAAAAGTTCTATATTCTATATTCGAACTTTATAAAGTGTTTGTATTATATACTAATGTAAAAATGTAAGCTGTGGTCAATAAACTATCTATCTATCTATCTATCTATATGTGTGTGTGTTCAGGTGTGTGTGTGTGTGTGTTCAGGTGTGTATGTGTGTGTTCAGGTGTATGTGTGTGTTGATGTGTGTGTGTGTGTTGAGGTGTGTGTGTGTGTTCAGGTGTGTATGTGTGTGTTCAGGTGTGTATGTGTGTGTTCAGGTGTGAATGTGTGTGTTCAGGTGTATGTGTGTGTTGATGTGTGTGTGTGTTGAGGTGTGTGTGTGTTCAGGTGTGTATGTGTGTGTTGATGTGTGTGTGTGTGTTGAGGTGTGTGTGTGTGTTCAGGTGTGAATGTGTGTGTTGATGTGTGTGTGTGTGTTGAGGTGTGTGTGTGTGTTCAGGTGTGTATGTGTGTGTTCAGGTGTGTATGTGTGTGTTCAGGTGTGAATGTGTGTGTTCAGGTGTATGTGTGTGTTGATGTGTGTGTGTGTGTTGAGGTGTGTGTGTGTGTTCAGGTGTGTATGTGTGTGTTGATGTGTGTGTGTGTGTTGAGGTGTGTGCGTGTGTTCAGGTGTGAATGTGTGTGTTGATGTGTGTGTGTGTGTTGAGGTGTGTGTGTGTGTTGAGGTGTGTGCGTGTGTTCAGGTGTGAATGTGTGTGTTGATGTGTGTGTGTGTGTTGATGTGTGTGTGTGTGTTGATGTGTGTGTGTGTGTTGAGGTGTGTGTGTGTGTTCAGGTGTGTATGTGTGTGTTGATGTGTGTGTGTGTGTTGAGGTGTGTGCGTGTGTTCAGGTGTGAATGTGTGTGTTGATGTGTGTGTGTGTGTTGAGGTGTGTGTGTGTGTTCAGGTGTGTATGTGTGTTTAGTGTATGTGTGTATCCGGGTTTAGTTGTGTATTGGCTAATTCCACGGACTATGTTTGTTTCCTGGTTTAGTTGTGTATTGGCTAATTCCACGGATTATATTTGTGGTCCCTAGGTTAGTAACGTGAGGAGAAGTTATACCAGTGTTGTACTGTGTCACTCAACTATTCTGACCTTTATATGAGTTTTGATGAAGAATCTTCCAGTACTCTTGGGTTTAGGGTCTTGAATGAATATGAATATGCTCTGCCAGTGCTATGCATATCATATCATCGGAGAGTTGTTATGCAACGTCTCTTAACTGTCCTGACTGTTATAAGAGTCTTTCAGGGACTTGTGGATGTGTTTATTTGGGCCTTTTGCGCATACGTGTCTTAATGCCAGTGCCTGGGACAACGTTCCGTATGGACTCTATGTAGAGTGCCGTTATGCTTTAAGCTACGATATCTCGCGAGCCCTACCTTCTAAAAAGCCGATTGCCAGTGCGTGAACTTTTTAGAAGGACCAGAAGGGGGTCGGTGTACTACCGATAAAGCGCACATGAGTACAGCCTTCTTTATCGACAGTAATTCCTAGTAATCGAGGCGGAAGAATCAATATTGGGTTGCCACCATGGTGATCCAATAAATAATTCCTTTGAAGAGCCAAGATCAAAAATTCCTATATAAACCTTTATATGCCAGTGCTTTAATAGTTTATTTAGTATAGCCCAAATCTTCCAGCTATTAAAATATCTTCCAGTGAAGTATGTTTTTGTAGCTTTCCAACTGTTATAGATCTTAACTTTGCCTGTCATACTCTTATTTCTTCTGGCGTGTCTCCCGGTGTCTCTTATCTGGGTAAGAAGGGCAGCTGTGCTGGGAGGAGGCCCTGGGGCAGCTGGGGTAGCCCCTCTGGATTTCCCTCCCGTGCTGGTGATGAGGCTTGGAGGAAGAAGGGGGCGTGGAGGAATTATAGGTTTGAGTCCCGAAGGGAAGAAGGAAAACCTAATATTTAGTAGTGGCCCCTTCATCATTGACGATGCGCCTTAACATTGTTTATGGCCAATCTTTGAACTCGGGCTCGCCTTTCAAACTTCCCGCCTAGGAGTGAGAACATATACGATTGCCACACATCGTGAGCGAAACGCTCTTAAATATAACAAAACCACTCACAGACTCGTCCTATATGATGTGGGTACCAATACTAGAAAAAACTAGTAAAAAATAATCAATAATTATAAAAATAAAATGATCCAGCTATTGCGCGTCTCAGGCTTCTGCTGTCTAATGTGCGAGTCATCTCAGTCCTTCAAAGCGATCATCTTTCTTTACTGATATATCAAGACTCTAAAATACAGCAGATGAATGGGAAGGGGATGGAAGGAGGGCCAGAATCGTCAATGATTCCGGGGCCACTACTAAATATTAGGTTTTCCTTCTTCCCTTCGGGACTCGAATCTATAATTTATTAGTGGCCCCTTCATCATTGACGATGCGCCTGATGTCACAAGTCTGGAGGTGGACATTCATCTGGAATATCATAACCACTAACAAATTACTTCGGTCAATAAAAAACACACAAAAACGATCAATGTTTAATAAGAAATATAGAAAAGGGTTTACAGGCGGCGTTTATTAAGGGTTAGCCTGTTGCATAATAACCTGAATGTTAGGATAGACAGTAGGATATCATCCAACTCCAAGCAAAAAACAGAGGCAACCGAGGACCGCCAGCGATGAGGACCGAGGACAGCGAGGACCGAGGGCAGCCATGAACATAAATGTAGATCTGACCAGAACCAACATTTTTATTAAAGAGCGTTCTGTGAGTTCTATAATCAAAAATGTAAACGTTTTCTATGCAAACGCTCGTAGCATATGCAATAAATTTTCAGATTTAGAGGAACTAGTGTTTACAGACAATTATGACGTGATTGGCATAACAGAATCTTGGCTCAATGTAGAAGACAGAGACTTTTTAGCAGAGTTTTCACTTCCCGGTTATGTAATGTTTGAGAAAAGCCGAATAAATAAAAATGGTGGTGGCGTTTTACTTTTTATCAAAGAAAGTCTTAACCCGACCCTCTTGTCAAAACCTCAAATTGTGAATGTCGACACATCTTATGTGCTAATAAAGAATAATAAAGGTACAAAAATAATACTTGCATTAATATACAGACCTCCAGCTCAATCAGTGCAAACTGACCGAGAAATTTACGAACAAATTGCAGATGTAAGTAATTCACAAGATACCGTAATTTTTGGCGACTTCAATTTACCTGTGACCAAGTGGGGCGATACTCTTACTTCACACTCCGGACATGACTTGTATGCGAACTTGCAAGAAATTTCGTTCTATCAATTTGTTCGATCGCCGACCCGTGGTAATAACATTCTTGACCTTGTACTTGCAACAAAAGAAGAATTAATAGAGAATTTGAATGTTGGTGATGAATTCAGTAACAGCGACCATTGTACGATAACTTTCAGTTTAAAGTTTACTAGTAATGAACCAAATAGCAGAATCGAGAAAGTCCCTAATTTAAAAAAAGCAAACTTCCGTAAACTTAGAGCTATGTTTAAAGAAACTGACTGGAGCTTTCTAAATAACAATAACGACATAAATACATCTTGGGAATTAGTTGCAACCACTTACCTAAAAGCAGTGCAAGACTGCATACCATCGAAAATACGGCGTACAGGCCATAATGATAAGCCCAAATGGTGGAAATTGGAATAAAGAGATTTCAGACTGTTTGCTTGCTAAAAAGATTGCTAATGATAGATTAAAATCCTCACAAAATGACGAAGAACGGGTGAAATCTGTAGAACTACGACGCAAAGCCAAAAAGTTAATTAAGCAAAGTAAAAAGACCCTGGAGATACATGTTACGAATCAAAGTTAACCCTTGTTTAGCGGGGCCCGACTTAAGTCGGCCTAGAGAACCAAGGACTATGTGGCGGGGCCCGACTTAAGTCTGTGTGCAATTTTTGAGCAATAATGGCTCTGAGAGAGAGAGACGAGCGATGGGAGGAGCGTAGGTCGGCTCATGACCGCTCGGCACGGGTCCCGCGCGACTACTGACGTTCCCTCCACACACATCCACACTCACTGCCTCGCTACACAGGGAATTATGTAAGGATATTACCGTATTTTAGGGATTTTGCACTCGTCTTGCACGATCGTTGCAAGAGAACGAGTGGTCGTAGAAGGATGGTTCTGGTGTCATTGGAAAGCTCAATTATCGCCCTTTGAGGGATACATAATTGTATTACGCTATGGCTCTTGTTTATGCATGAAAAAAAGCACGGAAACAAGGTCGTTTAGGGTAACACCACCCGCTTGCCAGGTAGTAGAAGTTACCGACCTAGCCGCTCGTGGAGTGTTAAACAAACCCGAAAGATTTCTATAGTTATATCAGAAAGAAAAAAGTAGTTACTTCAACTGTTGGACCGTTAGTCGATGTAAATGGAGAATACACCAAAGACAAAGTACAAATGAGTAATGCCCTCAACACCTTCTTTGCATCAGTTTTTACAACAGAAGACCACAGTAATATCCCTACAGCATTGCTGATTCAAATTGATAATTCTAATGTTCAAAGCAATATCACCATTACAGAGAGAGAAGTATTGAAATGTTTAAATACACTTAACCCTTATTTAGCGGCCTAGGCGGTATATTTGACCGTGCCGCACAGCGTTTTTTTTTTTTACCATAAATGGGGTTGTTTCCGTGCTCTTTTTCATGCATAAACAAGATCCAGAGCGTAATACAAGTATGTATCCCTGAAAGGGCATAAATTGAGCTTTCCATTGACACCCGTACCATCCTTCTACGATCACTGGTTGTCTTGTAACGATCGTGCAACCGAAGGGCAAAATCGCTAAAATACGGTAATTTCTTTATATAATTACGTATGTAGCGAGGGAGTGAGGGTGGATGTAAGTGGAGTAAATCTCAGTAGGTCCACGGCGGCCGTGGCGAGCGGTCATGAGGTAACCCCTGCTCCTCCAGTCACTCGTCTCTCTCTCAGAGCCAATATTGGGCCAAAATTGCACTCAGATTTAAGGCGGGCCCCGCCACTTAGTCCAAATTTTTCGATTCTGACTTAAGTCGGGCCCCGATCTTTAAGGATTAAAGTAAATAAAACGCCTGGACCTGATACAATCTCACCTAGAGTTCTAAAGGAAGCTAAGGATGAGCTCTCCAAACCACTGACATTGCTATTCAATAAATCCTTGCAGTCTGGAACTATGCCTGATCAGTGGAAGCTAGCCAACGTAACACCTATATTAACCCTTATTTAGCGGCGAGCAACATAAGTCGAGTTAAATAAAGCTGGACTATGTGGCGGCGCTCGACATAACTCGAGTGGCAATTTCAGCACGTAATGTGGCTGAGAGAGAGAGACAAGTGGTGGCAGGAGACTAGCGAGCGTATGACTGCTCCAGACCACCGCGGCGAACCTACTGACACAAATCTCAGCTCCCTCCTCCCTCTCTCACTCGCTACATACTCAATTATGTACTGAAAGTACCGAATTACCTGCTTTTTGCACTCGCGTTGCACGGTTATTGCAAGAAAACTATCCATCATACAAGGATCGTTATGGTGTCATTCGAAAGCTCTGTTTATGCCCTTTCAGGGATAGGTACTTGTTTTACGTTCTGGGTCTTATTTAGGCATGAAAATGATCACGTAAACAGCCCTATTTTGGCTAAAAACACCCCGCTGTGCGGTACACATAAATAAACCGCATAGGCCGCTCGTAAGGTGTTAAAAAAAGGCAGCAAATCCGTACCCAGTAACTATCGTCCAATTAGCTTAACCTCAGTTGTATGTAAAATGCTAGAAACACTCATAAGAGACAAACTCGTAAATCACTTAGAGGAAACTAATATACTTAACCCGCTGAGCCCCTGCTAGTTATAATATTTTGTTCACCCCAGTCCCAAGCCATTTTCACTTCTTTTTTTTTGTTTGCTAAAATGGAAGACAAGGATGAGAAATGAAAAAAAAAAAAAAAAAAAAATCACCTCGGACATTTTTTTTTGGGGGGGGGGGGAGCCTCAAAAAAATGTGTTGAGCCAAAATGGAAGAGAATGGTGAGAAATGAAGACAAAAATAAAAAATAAATCATTTCGGTCATTTGGGGGGCGGGGGAGGGGGGGTTCAATAGTTCGTCTCCCCCGCATGACCACCCGCCCGGGAGCACTAGGGTAAAAACTGAGTATGGCATTGTACGGCATACATCCTAAGGAGTGTCTCACATAAATCTCAAGCCTCTAGCTCCCATACGACCGGAGTAATGAAGGTTCAAATTGGCGGTGAACTAAGGGTGTAAACTATCCCCACTAAGCCCACCACCACCAGCCGCGCGGCTGTCTCGGCCCGCTCACACCTACTGGCCCGGCTCCCACACACACTACGGTACCTCCCCCTCCTATTCTCCCGCCATTTCCTACCTTACGAGCCACGTAAGTGTTTTTTATATGTCGGACGCACGTGATGCGTCGCTGGGAGTTGGTGATCAAATACTGCCGACGCAACACGTGCGACGCTGGGTCTCACCGGGTTAAAGATACTCAACACGGCTTTTGTAAAAGACGTTCCTGCTTAACAAACCTCTTAGACTTCTTCCACGATATCCTCAACCTCTATGATGAGAGTAAAGCTGTAGATATTATATACCTTGATTTTCGAAAGGCCTTTGACAAAGTTCCCCACAAACGTTTACTGCTAAAACTAAAAGCGCATGGAATACAAGACGGTGTGTTGAAATGGATAGAAAATTGGCTCAGCGACAGAAAGCAAAGAGTAGTCATAAACGGTAAGGCATCTAAATGGACCAATGTAAGTAGCGGGGTACCCCAGGGATCGGTACTAGGACCAATTATCTTTCTAATTTACATCAACGACATAGATGAGGGTCTCACCTGTACAATCTAAAAGTTTGCTGACGATAAAAAAATTGCAAATAGCATACTCTCAAAAGAACAAGTTGACGATATGCAACACAATCTAGATAAGTTGTCATGTTGGGCCCAAATTTGGCAAATGAGTTTCAGTGCGGATAAATGTAAAGTACTACATATCGGATACCAAAATGAGAAAGCAAACTATTCGATGAATGGCACTCAGCCTAAGATTGTAGACAGAGAAACCAATCTGGGAGTAACAATATTGAGTAACCTAAAACCGAGTCAACAATGTTCAGAAGTTGTTAAGAAGGCAAACAAAATAATTGGTTTTATAGGCAGGTCATTTGAGCATAAATCCAAAGAAGTTATCCTAACTCTTTACAATTCCTTAGTCCGCCCTCTTCTGGAATGCTGCGTTCAATCCTGGTACCCTTATTACCAAGATAATATAGACAAACGACAGTAGAACAAGTTCAACGTAGAGTTACCAAAATTATACCTAGCTTAAAGAACAAACCATACGAGGAGCGTCTTAGAGAATTAAATCTATTTCCTTTAACCCAGTGCAGATTAAAAGGCGACTTAATTCAAGTGATCAAAATCATCAAAGGCATCGACAATATGAACTGTAGTAAGTACTTTACTATCGACCAATCTAATTACACGCAGGGAAATTGTTGCAAAATTATTGGTAAGTCTTTTAACTCGCACGAATCTAAGAATTTCTTCTTCAATCGAGTTGTCAACTTGTGGAATGGGCTTCCACGAGACGTTATAGACTGCAGCACCGTTGATTCCTTTAAACTTCACCTAGACAAATATCTTGCATCAAACCCGCGACTGACTGCGTTTGTAAATTAATAACTTTATTTTATTCCCCCCTCAAATTTATCAAGGATTATTGCGTATACTGTATATATTACTAAGACGTTACTCTCTTTTTCCCAGATATACGAAAGATCACTTATAACTGTGTTATGTTACTAACCCATCTGTCCCGTACTAAATTCCTAATCCTGCCACGCACATTAGTTCCAGGGCAGTAGTAGTAGTTCCCTTTCCAATGATCCCTTACCCACTCTAAACCACTGTTTGGACACTTGATCCTCAGTGTTTTGGAGGACAAGCAGCCTAGAAGGGTCACTAGACCTGTTGTTGCTTGATTTTCTTTTTACTCCTTAATTGTACATAAAACTATACATTTAGTTTATGATAATAAATAAATAAATATTCGTCTCCTTGTAAATACTGATAAAAGGTACGACAAGTATATCGCAGTATCAACAGGTACTCTATTACAAAATAGGTTAGTACAAATGCATATATAAATAATCTTAAGATTACTGAGCATAAATTAATACTCTATTGCCATACATAATGTATACAAATAATTTTCCTGACTAGACTTACTTCATTCTTAGGAATGGGTTATCACATGAACCTTGTACATTCACGATCATGTTGTATCACATAGGAGGCAGATAGGAGGCCTTAGCTAGAACACTCCCCCCCTCCCCTTTTTAACACAAAAATAAATCTTAAAACTAGACTTTCTGCCTTAAAGCTACACATCGTCGAGAGTGTCACAGACAGGTAACGTGTAAGAAATGTATGAGTAGAAGACCATAAGTTGGTCTGTTGCATATCTTCAAGGGAGTAATTATGTAAAAATTGGAGCGAAGCAGCCCATTTACGTATATCGTGTGACCATGCAAGAACACCCGGACTACTCTCCCTGATAACTTCAACTAATAATGCTGCTAACTGCCGTTTTTGGAGACGTTTACCTGTCCGGGAGACCCAGAGGGACCCAGCCTGAGTTGGTTGAAATTCCCGCATATATAACATAAGCGATTTCACCGGGCAAAGCAAGTGGTGCCTATCTCCTTGTTTAAGAGATGGAACTTCGAATTTTGAAAAGACCTGATTAGCATGCTCATTTTTTGCAATGAAATTAGGAGCAAGAGCAATATGTACACTCATGTTACGCCTCGAGAACCTTAAGCAAGAGGGCTCCGAACTCATCTCCGCCAACTCAGACACCCTGTTACCCGTGGCCAGGGCCATAAGAAAAATAGCCTTCTTTAGTTTCAACTCATAGGGAGGATTGTGACAATACCTACGTGAATGAAGCATTTCAAGGGTTAAATCAAGAGACCAGGTGGGTGTGAGCTGGCGTGGTGGAGGGCGAAGCTTAAAGCAAGACCGCATGAACCCCTTCTCCTTCGCCTCCGGTACGGAAAGGCCAGTTAAATCGAAAAAAGGCGTCCGAATAGCCGTGAGTTGATTCCTTAATGTGAAAACTGACAATTTATGCATTTCAAAGAGATAATTTAAGAATTTAAATATCAAAGCCACTGAGGACTGTTGCTGGTCAGTTTCTACAATCCAGGTAGTAAAGGTCTTCCAATGTGATTGGTACTGTCTTTGGGATGCTAAGGTATACTGATTAATCAACTTGTGAGTTACGCTTTCCCCAAATGGAGCTAGCCACTTGGCCTTCTGAATATCCACAAGGCAAAAGTCAACGAGGTCTTGAGGTTTCCAATTCTGTCTAAGTGGAAGCACGAGATCGGAAGCGACACCAGGTTCTCGCACCACGTCTTCAACTGGTTATATCACACTGGGGCCGGCCACCTTGGCGCGATCATCGAGACCATGCCCCGATAACCCCATAGTTTGTGAACTAATTTGCACATTAAGGATGTATCTGGTGGTGGAAAAAGATAAATGGAGGTCCATTTGTTCCAGTCTACCAGAAATGTGCCCGGTCCTCCCGCCGGGGTTTGAGTCCAGCGTGTGAGGAACTGAGGCACCTTGTGATTTGCCTCCTACGCGAACAAGTCTACTTGTGGATGGTATGGCTCTGCAATCATCTGTTGAAGGACGTTTTGCTTGAGAGCCCATTCTACTAGAGTGCTCTGTCTCCGAGACAGAGCGTCTGCCCATACGTTGGCTATGCCGGGGAGATATGTTGCATGAAGATAAATATCTATCCTTGCAGCTAGACGAAAGATCTTTTCCGACATCCCTTGTAACAACTCAAGATCTCACTGACCCTTGCTTCTGAATGCATGTTACTGCAGTCAGATTGTCCATCCTGAAGGCCAAGGACTTTCCCGCCAGGTATACGCCGTGCTCAGTTTAAGGAAAATAGGGGGACTAACAACTCTTTGGCATTGATATGAAGATAATTGTACCTGGACCATTGACCCTGACCCTGATGACCCAGATTTGACTGATACCCCCAACCCGGGGTACCTGACGTGTCTGTATCTACCCGGACCGTCGGAGGAGGAGCTGTCCATGTCAATGAGGAGTAAATGACTTCTGGCTTCGCCCAGGCCGCCAGCAGGTTGTGGATTAATTTCGGGATTTGCCACAGTGTTTCGGCTGGCAACAGCGGAAAGCACTTGTTTCCCTCCAAAATAAGTCTTTTCACCTTGAGACAGCCCAACGGAACCATCAAACTTATCAAGTTGAGTAACCCCACCAGAGATTCCCAGATTCTCCTCGTGGTTGTCAGAGCGTGGAGAAACCGAAAGAGTTTCCTCCGAAACCGCTGGCGATTGTCCTCGCTCTGACTCAGAGTGAGTAACTCGGTATCCCAAAGGAGGCCCACCCACTGGATGGCTCTCATGGGGTTCAAGTTGGATTTCGCCAAATTCACCTTGAATCCCAGGGCTGTGACATGAGTTAATACTTGATTTACATGTTGAAGGCAAGTTATTTTGGATGGAGCTACAATTACCATATCGTCAAGATACCATAGCACCATGATTCCCTGTTTGAGCAATGGTAGCAAAGCCTGTCTGACTAACTTTGTGAAAATGCGGGGTGATAGATTGAGACCAGAGGGTATTCTTTGAATAACAAACGTTTGATCCCTTTGGCGCAAGGCTAGGTACTTTTGAAATCGTTTGTTGATAGGGACATGCCAGTAGGCGTCTGTGAGATCTTTGGAACACATCCAACCTTACGGTGGCAGTGGCAGCCTGATCTGATTCACAGTCAGCATTCTGAACGACTGATTGTGAATATGAAGGTTCAGATAAGACAGGTCAATGAGCGGCCTCATCTGAACGCTGTCCCTCTTTGGCACCAGCAATATCCGGGAAGTGAACACGAGCTGATGTGATGGAATGGGGACAATGATCTTTTTGAGGACCATCTCGTTGATGACTGATCCCACCTATAATGAAATATGAGTTAATTCTGTGGGGATATGTAAATGAGGGCGCCGGGACCAGCGCCATGAGAGGCCTTTCCAGACCACTGTCCTTGCCCATGTGTCTCGGGGCCATGCCCGGTAACAATCCCGGAAGCTGCCAGTCACAAGACTGGTATTGTCTGGCAGAGCTATTCTCGGATCTGACTCACCTTGGCGTGGCACTGAGAGTGAGAGAGCTGCGTGGTGTCTCAGTTTTTTTAAGATTGGGAGGATTGTGACTCTGACTTAGTATTAGGGGGATGAGAGGCATTGCTATCATTGCCGCTAGATTTGCCCCTTGACTGACCCCTGAAACACCTACCTCTACCCCTGAACTGACCGCGGCCTCTCGATGTACCACTGCTTCCAGGGGTCAGATGAGCCTTTTCTGATTGATTTGACTGGGATTGACCACGAAAGGAACTCTTGTTGTATTTATGTTTAAAAATAGGCTCACTCTTCGGCTTGGAAGCAGTGGCATTGTGAGAGTCTAATAAGTAGTTAACTGTGCACCAAGCATCTGGGAAGGCAATGGTTTTAGTGAATACATCAAATAAAATTAACCTTTTCCCTATCTCCGCAGGGAGTCGCTTTACCAGATATACTCTCAGATCTTGATGCACCTGCACCGCCTCAAAGAGAGCCATGTAAATATAGCCGAGATACTGAATCGAATTCTGGAGCAAGAGACGCCTAGTTAGAGATAGTGCCTTATGGATGTTTGTTCCCATGACCAACTCAGTCATCCTGGCTAAAGAAGCTGCAAGCTGGCAGTTGAGCAAGTATTGGAACGCTAACCTCCGGGCTTTCTGCCGCATTTTAAAATCTTTATCAATTTGTACTTGTGTAGGGGAACAAAATAGCTCTACTAACTGACATAAAGATAACTTAGGAGCACCCAAAAAGTCTAGAATGTTTTGTGGTATTCCTTCCGCCTTGCCAACTGGCATGGAAAACCAATGATTGTCTTCCAGCGAGAGCTGATGACTGCCCTTACTCGTTATTGTGCTGGCAAACAGCTGGGCTTCTTGTCCCCACGCAATCCACGGCCCTGACTCCCTACCCTCAATATGGATAACTGAAGTGCCTGAAACGTCTCGAGAGGGAAATATTTTTAACTCTGGGGTCATACTTTGCAAAATGTTAACATAGTTTAACCCATCAGACTTGATCCAATCTGAAAATGATTTTCCAGATGAAGCTGGGGGTAGTGCCGGGGACTGTGCATAGACAAAATATTCAGGAGTATAAAGACTAGGGATGGCTTTGATTATAACATCTAACATATCCCCTAATTGATTCTTAGCCTGTAACTTCTTAACTTCACTCATCTCCACAACCCAATGATCTGGTACCGGGCTTTCACCTGCTACCGTCGGTTGCGTCACCTCGGGGCGAGTGGGCGTAAGAACTGACCAGGACTTGTCAGGTCCATATAACAGAGGTATATAGGGCCCTTCTTAGACGGAATTGATCTATCAAGGGGAGGCGGAATTAATTCAGACAACAATTTAACAATGATGGCAAAATAGCTGTGGAACCCGAAGTGGGAACCAACGGAGTGACTGGTATTAGAGGATCTTGAAAATTAACTTGTAGTTGAACCTGAATCTGCCCTAGAGGTCGCACCGCCGGGGCTACAGGTGCCGCCACTTTAACCTGTCGCTCTTCCCTCACACTTTTCATAAACAAACGCCACTCCTGAAACTCTTCGTTGGTCACTGTAACTCCGCCTACCTGGTCAGATGAGAATGCCGGCTGAGACACATCTGAGCCCTGCGTTCCTGAGAGGCGAGAAGATGTCCGTTGGCCAGACGGGATCTCCTCGCGGTCTGCATCATGGTGTTGCAATGTGACACCTGGTGGCCGGGCTGGGGGGGCTGGTAAAGCCTCCAACCGAGACTTGCCAGCCCGGACAGCAGTGTCACGTGTTCGTGTCTGTGTGACAGGAACGCTAGGCTGAGCTATGTCCTCCAAGTCGAGATCCGGGACGTCGTTAGTGTCCATGAGCTCAATGAACGAGTCTTGTTCTGAAGAAGCAGTTTCTTCTTTGTGACGACTAGAACGTGCGCTGCTGCCTCGATCCATCCCTAGTACCGGAATTGGTTGGTGTTCCTGCTGTACTCAGTTGGGGATCGTAAAATGGTGTTGTAGGCCTGCGGCACTGGTGGTAGTGCCCTTAGAAGAGTCTCGCCGTGACGAAGATGGTTCCGGTTTAGGAGGCGGCAGCTCAGCTGGTTTCGACGACGACTTCTTAGAGTATCTCTTCTTGTCCTTCAATATAACAACTTCCCACCTCAAAAGATGGAAGAATACTGCCTCTACCAGCCTGTGGGGGCTTGGATATAAGCTGAGAAGTGTCGCCAAGGTCTTAGAGCAGTGCTCAAATGTCGTAGTACCAGGTACTGCCTGATACTGGCAGTTACAAGGATATTATATTACTGACGGCTGGCAGCCGTCGCTGGGACTGGGGAGTGATTTATCTACTGACGGCTCTCTGCCGTCTCTGATATTGGAGGGGTTAATAAACTTTGTAGATTGTCAGCTTTAGGGCTGCAAGGGAACAAGAAACTAACAATTGTTATTATTATTATTGAAATAAAGGAAAAAGAAACCACCACGCCACCACCACAAAAGATATTAACACCTGTGACACCACAACCTCGAGGAAAGAAGCCTTAACCACCACACCACCAGGATACGCCCGAGTTGCCTCTGTCACGCCCACACTCCCTCCAACTCCCGGCAAGGATCTCATCATCACCATCAGCAACACGAGTGATGACAGGAAAAAGAAAACTGAAAAAGAAGGCAAGGCAAGCAGAAACTTGCATAAGTCCTATTTATTTGTGGCCCCTTCATCATTGACGATGCGCCTTAATATTGTTTAAGGCCAATCTTTGAACTCAGGCTTGCCTTTCAAACTTCCGGCCTAGGAGTGAGAACAAATATGATTGCCACACATCGTGAGCGAAACGCTCTTAATTATAACAAAACCACTCACAGACTCGTCCTATATGATGTGGGTACCACTACTAGAAAAAACTAGTAAAAAATAATCAATAATAATAAAAATAAACATAATCCAGCTATTGCGCTTCTCAGGCTTCTGCTGTCTAATGTGAGCATCATCTCAGTCCCTCAGAGCGATCATCTTTCTTATTCTCCTAGGCCTCGACCGAGTCGGACGTGCGAGGTGTGCGCAGCCTCCCTTCATCCTTCTCCTGCCCTCGTGACTAGTGAGTCTTTTCTCATATGTACATGCTATATGCTGAGGTCAGGGTAGCTTATAGATTAGGTTAGGCTGTGTACACCTTTACCGCCTAGGAGACGGTTTTCCGGGTACTTGGCTCAAAGGTTGGTTTTTGCTAGGAGGAGTCTTTGTTGTGATAAGGCAAGGCTCCCACGTGTGTGTTTTTTTGTTATCCTAGTTCATTCTTATTTAGTCTATCTTAGTCATGAGGCTTCTTTTAGTGAACCGGGGGCCCGCTGTTCGTCCCATTCTGGGTGTGCTGCGGTATTTCTGTACACCACGAGGGCATGTGCGTTTCAGATTGTCTCACTTAGCTGAGGGGTCCAGCACGGAGCCATGACGCTTTCCAGCCTACGCTTCCTGATCGCTACGTGCTGGGTTTGGGTCTTCGCTGGATTGCAGGTTTGTGATTGTGCTATATATAAGGAGCTTTACTATCTGCCCCCATCTAGCTGGCCTCCTGTAGGTTTATTAGTTATGGCTATGATGTGTTATTTATTGATTATTGAATTAATGTATAACTATGCCACAATATGTGCATGTTGTTTTATCTGTTACTGGGAGGTATGGCCCTTCCGGCAGGATTGATTAAGTGAGACTTGTGACAACGTGCCTCTAGCTACTTCACGCGGTTTCCCCGCTGGGAAATTACTGGAAGCACCTAGAGTAAAGTTACTTTCATATTATCCTTGTTTGGCACAGGATAGGTTGCAATATTTCTTTTAGTAGTGCTGGCGAGGGTAAAATTTGGGGAGGCTGAAATTTTACTTTATATGTCTATGAGGGCCCCCCGGCTTGCCGACACCCTCAAGACATCCCCGCCTCAAGGCCTAACAGAAGACGTTCGTAGCTTGGTATTAATCAGAACGTTATTCTAGCGGAATTCAGTGGGGAGCCATTTCCACCGGGATCAAACGGCTGAGCCGAATACGAACTCACCCCTTCCTATCTTGAGCATCTTAGTAATCTGTGTAGCTTATATCATGGCGTTTTCCGCCGGGTTTTGAGAGGACATTAGATTCATTTAAGCGTTGGTCGCCGGAATCTTGTACTTCTTTTAGATGGGATTAGGTCAGTGTTGGTCACTTAGGTAAGAAGTTAATACTCTCGTAACATCTGGTATGCTACACAATACTCAGAAGTAACCTTTGGAATGATACTTACCGTAAGGGGAACCAAGATTGTATAGTGTTATTCAACTCTTTTTTTCTCTTGACCGTTGGACATTATTTTAGTTTTTCCAGCCTAGCATGTCCCTATGAGCATTGAGTCTTGACATTTTTCTCCCTCAGGTCTACACCCTGGACATCTAGGAGGATAAGCATTTTCCCCCCCGGCCGGAGGGAGCCATGGATCCGAGTGGGTTTACGTTTTGTTCTGGCTCTCATTGTTCAAGTTTAGCTGTAATTGGACACAAGTTTTGTGTTAAATGTATACCCTGCATAGACAGATCACGTGGTCGTTTGCTGGCCAAATCGTGTCCTCAGTGCTCAGTACTTAGAAAACGGTTTCATCACTCACTCGGATGAGCAGTGAAAGACAATTTTGCTTCATATTCAATCTGTGTTCGTGACTTACTGCAAGACTGTGGCACATAAAGCTTTGCAATTAGATTATCTGTGGTTCGATGACTTACTTAAGCCAGTGCCTACCAATTATGTTGCCAGTAGCTCGAGTGCGAGAAAGAAAGTTACTACTAATTCCGATACACCCAGTACTCGGGATGCTCCCTCCCGCCAACTCAAACGATCCAGGACCTCGGACAGGACTTCGCCAGGGATGTCTGTTTCATCATCCCGGCGTGATAGGTACCGTTCTCCTATTGACACCCCAAGGTCTGCCTCGCCTCTTATACAACAAGAGTCCAAAAAGCACCGTCCAGATTTTTCCGCAGCTCTAGCTGAGGGAGACGATAAATCGAAGGACAAGAAGAGATACTCTAAGAAGTCGTCGTCGAAAGCAGCTGAGCTGCCGCCTCCTAAACCGGAACCATCTTCGTCACGGCGAGACTCTTCTAAGGGCACTACCACCAGTGCCGCCGCCCTACAACACCATTTGACGATCCCCCACCGAGTACGGCAGGAACTCCAACCTATTCCGGTACAAGGGATGGATCGAGGCAGCAGCGCACGTTCTAGTCGTCATGAAGACGAAACTGCTTCTTCAGAACAAGACTCGTTCATTGAGCTCATGGACACCAACGGCGCCCCGGATCACGACTTGGAGGACATAGCTCAGCCTAGCGTTCCTGTCACACAGACACGAACATGTGACACTGCTGTCCAGGCTGGCTAGTCTCGGTTGGAGGCTTTACCAGCCCCCCCAGCCCGGCCACCGGGTGTCACATTGCAACACCATGATGTAGACCACGAGGAGATCCCATCTGACCAACGGACATCTTCTCGCCTCTCAGGAATGCAGGGCTCAGATGTGTCTCAGCCGGCATTCTCATCTGACCAGGAAGGCGGAGTTACAGTGACCAACGAAGAGTTTCAGGAGGGGCGTTTGTTTATGAAAAGTGTGAGGGAAGAGCGACAGGTTAAAGTGGCGGCACCTGTAGCCCCGGCGGTGCGACCTCTAGGGCAGATTCAGGTTCAACCACAAGTTAATTTTCAAGATCCTCCAATACCAGTCACTCCGTTGGTTTCCACTTCGAGTTCCACAGCTATTTTGCCATCCAATATAAATTGTTGTCTGAATTAATTCCACCTCCCCTTGATAGATTAATTCCGTCTAAGAAGGGCATTATGCCTCTGTTATATGGACCTGACAAGTCCTGGTCAGTTCTTACGCCCACTCGCCCCGAGGTCGCACAGCCGACGGTAGCAGGTGAAAGCCCGGTACCAGATCATTGGGTTGTGGAGATGAGAGAAGTTAAGAAGTTACGGGCTAAGAATCAATCAGGTAATGTGTTAGATGTTATAATCAAAGCTATCCCTAGTGTTTATACTCCTGAATATTTTGTCTATGCACAGTCCCCGGCACTACCCCCAGCTTCATCTGGAAAATCATTTTCAGATTGGAACAAGTCTGACGGGTTAAACAATGTTAAAATGCACTTCAGTTATCCATATTGAGGGTTGGGAGTCAGGGCCGTGGATTGCGTGGGGACAAGAAGCCCAGCTGTTTGCCAGCACAATAACGAGTAAGAGCAGTCATCAGCTCTTGCCGGAAGACAATCATTGGTTTTTCATGCCAGTTGGCAAGGTGGAAGGAATACCACAAAACATTATAGACTTTTTGGGTGCTCCTAAGTTATCTTTATGTCAGTTAGTAGAGCCGTTTTGTTCCCCCACACAAGTACAAATTGATAAAGATTTTAAAATGCGGCAGAAATTCTGGAGGTTAGCATCCCAATACTTGCTCAGCCGCCAGCTTGCGGCTTCTTTAGCCAGGACGACTGAGTCGGTCACGGGCACTAACACCCATAAGGCACTGTCTCTAACTAGGCGTCTGTTGCTCGTATCTCGGCGATATTCGCATGGCTCTCTTTGAGGCGGTGCGGGTGCGTCAAGATCTGAGAGTATATCTGGTAAAGCGACTCCCTGCGGAGATAGGGAAAAGGTTAATTTTATCTGATGTATTCACTAAAACCATTGCCTCCCCAGATGCTTGGTGCACAGTTAACTACTTATTAGACTCTCACAATGCCAATGCTTCCAAGCCGAAGAGTGAGCCTATTTTTAAACATAAGTACAACAAGAGTTCCTGTCGTGGTCAATCCCAGTCAAATCAGTCAGAAAAGGCTCATCCGACCCCTGGAAGCAGTGGTACATCGAGAGGCTGCGGTCAGTTCAGGGGTAGAGGTAGGTGGTTCAGGGGTCAGTCAAGGGGCAAATCTAGCGGCAATGATAGCAATGCCTCTCATCCCCCTAACACTAAGTCAGAGTCACAATCCTCCCAATCTTAACAAAATTGAGACACCACGCAGCTCTCTCACTCTCCGTGCCACGCCAAGGCGAGTCAGATCCGAGAATAGCTCTGCCAGACAATACCATTCTTGTGACTGGCAGCTTCCAGGATTGTTACCGGGCATGGCCCCGAGACACATGGGCAAGGACAGTGGTCCGGAAAGGCCTCTCATGGCGTTGGTCCCGGCGCCCTCGATTACGTATCCCCAAAGAATTAACTCATATTTCATTAGATGTGGGATCAGTCATCAACGAGATATGGTCCTCAAAAATATCATTGTCCCCATTCCATCACATCAGCCCGTGTTCACTTCCCGGATATTGCTGGTGCCAAAGAGGGACAGCGTTCAGATGAGGCCGCTCATCGACCTGTCTTATCTGAACCTTCATATTCACAATCAGTCGTTCAGAATGCTGACTGTGAATCAGATCAGGCTGACACTGCCACCGCAAGATTGGATGTGTTCCATAGATCTCACAGATGCCTACTGGCATGTCCCTATCAACAAACGATTTCAAAAGTACCTAGCCTTGCGCCAAAGGGATCAAACGTTTGTTTTTCAAAGAATGCCCTCTGGTCTCAATCTATCACCCCGCATTTTCACAAAGTTAGTCCGACAGGCTTTGCTACCATTGCTCAAACACTGAATCATGGTGCTATGGTATCTCGACGATTGGTTAATTGTAGCTCCATCCAAAATAACTTGCCTTCAAAATGTAAATCAAGTATTAACTCATGTCACAGCCCTGGAATTCAAGGTGAATTTGGAGAAATCCAACTTGAACCCCATGAGGGCCATCCAGTGGGTGGGCCTCCTTTGGGATACCGAGTTACTCACTCTGAGTCAGAGCGAGGACAATCGCCAGCGGTTGCGGAGGTAACTCTTTCGGTTTCTCCACGCTCTGACAACCACGAGGAGAATCTGGGAATCTCTGGTGGGGTCACTCAACGGGATAAGTTTGACGGTTCCGTTAGGCCGTCTCAAGGTGAAAAGACTTGTTTTGGAGAGAAACAAGTGCTTTCCGCTGTTGCCAGCCGAAACCCTATGGCAAATCCCAACATTAATCCACAGCCTGCTGGCGGCCTGGGCAAAGCCAGAAGTAATTCACTCCTCATTGACATGGACAGCTCCTCCTCCGACGGTCTGGGTAGATACGGATGCGTCAGGTACCCCGGGTTGGGGGTATCAGTCAAATCTGGGTCATTAGGGTCAATGGTCCAGGTTCAATCATCTTTATATCAATGCCAAAGAGTTGTTAGTCCCCCTATTTTCCTTAACACCTTACGAGCGGCCTATGCGGTTTATTTATGTGTACCGCCCAGCGGGGTGTTTTTAGCCAAAATAGGGCTGTTTACGTGATCATTTTCATGCCTAAATAAGACCCAGAACGTAAAACAAGTACCTATCCCTGAAAGGGCATAAACAGAGCTTTCGAATGACACCATAACGATCCTTGTATGATGGATAGTTTTCTTGCAATAACCGTGCAACGCGAGTGCAAAAAGCAGGTAATTCGGTACTTTCGGTACATAATTGAGTATGTAGCGAGTGAGAGAGGGAGGAGGGAGCTGAGATTTGTGTCAGTAGGTTCGCCGCGGTGGTCTGGAGCAGTCATACGCTCGCTAGTCTCCTGCCACCACTTGTCTCTCTCTCTCAGCCACATTACGTGCTGAAATTGCCACTCGAGTTATGTCGAGCGCCGCCACATAGTCCAGCTTTATTTAACTCGACTTATGTTGCTCGCCGCTAATTAAGGGTTAAAGGAGCACTGCGTATACCTGGCGGGAAAGTCCTTGGCCTTCAGGATGGACAATCTGACTGCAGTAACATGCATTCAGAAGCAAGGGTCAGTGATATCTCGAGTGTTACAAGGGATGTCGGAAAAGATCTTTCGTCTAGCTGTAAGGCTAGAGATTTATCTTCATGCAACATATCTCCCCGGCGTAGCCAACGTATGGGCAGACGCTCTGTCTCGGAGACAGAGCACTCTAGTAAAATGGGCTCTCAAGCAAAACGTCCTTCAACAGATGATTGCAGAGCCATACCATCCACAAGTGGACTTGTTCGCGTCGGAGGCAAATCACAAGTTGCCTCAATTCCTCACACGCCGGACTCAAACCCCAGCGGGAGGACCGGACGCATTTCTGGTAGACTGGAACAAATGGACCTCCATTTATCTTTTTCCACCACCAGATACATCCTTAATGTGCAAAGTAGTTCACAAACTACGGGGTTATCGGGGCATGGTCTCGATGATCGCGCCAATGTGGCCAGCCCAAGTGTGGTACAACCAGTTGAAGACGTGGTGCGAGAACCTGGTGTCGCTCCCAATCTCATGCTTCCACTCAGACACCTCAAGACCTTGCTGACCTTTGCCTTGTGGATATTCAGAAGGCCAAGTGGCAAGCTCCATTTGGGGAAAGCGTGACTCACAAGTTGATTAATCAGTATACCTTATCAACCCAAAGACAGTACCAATCACATTGGAATACCTTCACTACCTGGATTGTAGAAACTGACCAGCAACAGTCCTCAGTGGCTTTGATATTTAAATTCTTAAATTATCTCTTTGAAATGCATAAATTGTCAGTTGTCACATTAAGGAATCAACTCACGGCTATTCGGACGCCTTTTTTCGATTTAACTGGCCTTTCCGTACCGGAGGCGGAGGAGAAGGGGTTCATGCGGTCTTGCTTTAAGCTTCGCCCTCCACCACGCCAGCTCACACCCACCTGGTCTCTTGATTTAACCCATGAAATGGTTCATTCACGTAGGTATTGTCACAATCCTTCCTATGAGTTGAAACTAAAGAAGGCTATTTTTCTTATGGCCCTGGCAACGGGTGACAGGGTGTCTGAGTTGGCGCGATGAGTTCGGAGCCCTCTTGCTTAAGGTTCTCGAGGCGTAACATGAGTGTACATATTGTTCCTGCTCCTAATTTCATTGCAAAAAATG